>JAWWMO010000096.1:70779624-70821808 GCA_035047845.1 Dendrocincla fuliginosa
CCCGGCGCGGGGCTGGGCGGGCGGCTCGGCCCGCACCGACCCTGCGGGGGGCGCCGGCCGGGGGGCTGCTCCGCGCTGCTGCCCGGGGCCTCCAGCACAGGCGAACAGCAAAAGGAAAGGAAAAAATCAGCGCAGCAGCCAACTCGGTACTGCGAGGAGGGGGCAAAGGAACTGTTCTGCAGGCATCTTGCTGCTGCGGAAATGGCTTTCTTGAGGGGAGGGAGGCGCGTGTGTGGGTGCTCTGTGCAGTAGCGCTCCCAAAATGTCACCCGGGCAGCCCCAGATGCAGCGAGGCACGGGCAGGGCGGGCGGGAGAAGCCCCTGATCGGGCTCCCCTCGGCCGTGGGCACGAGGGGCAGACGTGACGTGTGTGGGCAGCCACCCCTCGAGCTGTGGGAGCAGAGGGGGAGCAGCCCGGGTTAGCAGCCCGTCTCCCAGGGCTGTGGCCGAGCCTGCCTGGTGCTGCAAGAGAGATCCTGTGAGGATTTTTATTGCGGTCTCTTTGTTAGCTACAGACAGGCACGCACACACTCACAGCTCTCAGCCAGGTTGTGGGAGGTAAGTGGGGGAGGCGAGGAAGGGAGCGCATGGGGGGCTCTGGGGAGCCGGGGCTGCGTGGGCCGAGCTCGAGGGGAGCCGGGGCACAGGGCTGTGCCGGCCCCACTCCACACAAAAAGCAGCCCCTGCGATTTTCAGGGACTTGTTGGCAACTCGGCGAGGGTTGCCATAGCTTTTTATGTAGGGTGACCAGAACCGGCTGGAACTGGTTTGAGGCAGATCAGCTCCTGAACACAATGCAGTCACTGAGCTACTACACTGGGAGAGCTTCCTCCCTTCATGGCAGCCAAAAGCAGAGGAGCTTGCAGAAAGATACCATCCCAAAACAGTATGTGAATGCACACTTTAGACACACAGCACTGGTATGTGGCTAACGTAGTCATAAAGGGTTCTGTATGTAAATGTACATATTTGCAGTAACTGAGATTACTTTGGCTTTTTGTGCCTTTTTATGCTTAAAGGATGGGCAAGAGCTGAGATTTATGACCCTTATTAAAATATTTTTGCTTTGCAAGGGTGGGACACTGGTTATGCAGTCTATTTTAAAACTAAATAAAATGGATTGAATGATTTGTAATTGCAGTTATGCTTGTGACTGAGGATGCTGCTTTGCATGCGGTTTTATTTACAGGGTGCTGTCTTGTGGTTTGCTTCTTTAGGAGACGTGAAGGGGGGGGTTGCTGTGCCTTTCTGTAAGGCCAAAAGGAAACAGTATTGTTGTAGAATTGTGCATAAAAGCATTGCAAGGATGCTGTAAGGCATACTCGTTTTCCCTTTTTTTTCCTTGTAGGCCTATTGATTGGGGCTGTCTTTAACCCTTTCGTGTTTGCAGAGGTGATGCGGCTGTGGCAGTAACTGAGCACCGGCTAAAAAAATCTCTCAAAGGTCAAGGTTCACAAGGTGAGACCTGTGCTGATTATAACAATAGCATGTAGGTACCTGTGTGTGAGAAGTAAATCTGACTCCTGATTGCACACTTGGCACATTAGGAAGGAGACAATTGTTTAAGTGTTACTGGAGAAATGCTATTAAGGTCCTCCAGTTTTAATAGGATTAAAGCTATTATTTGTAAAGACCTACTGATATCTTGGCTAAATACAGTATTTTCCTTGAAATATATCCAGATATACATTTTTTTCACAATGTAGTGATATGGAATAGGCCTCTGAGTGACAATCATAAATTGTGGACCGGTTGTGGCAGTGAGCTGTTCTGTGCTGTGGTACAGGTTCACACATGCAGAATTTGCTGTCTGATTATTTACAGGTTATTGTTTGGCCAAATCTGAGTGACCCGACACTTGGTTTTGAATTAAGGTCTTCAGTGTTAAACATGTACTTGATATCTCCTACAGAGAAAAAAGCTGTACAAAATAAGTAGTATGAATGGCTTTTCTTAGACTGTTGTAACCTGGCAAGGATTTTGCAGCAGCCAAGTGGAAAGATGTATTTTGAAGGGGTTGGATGGAGCTCCAGTGCATTATCAGTGGCATGAATTGTAATATTGTGCAGTAATGAAATCAGAATAGGAAACCGGATGGGCAGTGCATCAGCTCCTAAGGGGCGATTGTTTTTAAGTCAAAGCAATGGATAGGGTTTTTATTTTTTTTTCCTCATCTGAAAAATAAATGTGTCTCTAGATTTGAGCTGGCATTTGTATCTACAGGGAATGCTGAAGGATTCAGAGAGAGAGGGAGAGAGAGGAAGCAGTAATGAATCTAGCAAAGGGAAGAACAAAGGCTGTTAGAGCTTACACAGTGCATCACTAAAGATTTTGCCTTGTGGATTCTTTGCTAGAACTGTTACTTCCTATAACAGGAAATCAGCAACTCTAGAATCGTAATCAGTGTGATTTTTAAAAAATCTGCCCAGTCTTGGCTGTGTTAGCTGGTTTGGTAGTCTACAATCAAGATAATATGGAGGCAGAATGTTGAAAATACTCTGTTGTGATAAGAAATGAGAGTGCTCTCCTCTGTGCTCAGCAGAATAGACAGTCCTAAAAGCCTTGGGAGGTTGTGGATATTGGGTAAGTTATGAGCTGGCTGATGATAGGCAGGGTGTCTGCATCCCAGTGACAATACAAGGAAACCTTTTTGTTTCTGACTGCAGTACATTACATAAGGTATTGAGCTATTAATTTTAGAAAAGTGAAAGTAATGTGCTAATACTTAGCCTGAAGTTCTGGGTTTGTGGTTTTTACTGCAGTTGTGATGTGTTATTTCTCAGGTCTGATAGGGCAGTGAATAGCCTGTGGTGCAGGAAAATGCCTGACAGATCACTGTGCTGATTGCTGCTCGTATTCTTCAGCATCAGGATGCAGAGGTTCTATATTTGACTGTGGACATCCGTAGCAGAGTGATGCTTGCAAACAGGAGTTCTTATTGCATGATAGGGGAAATATCTCTTGATGATGAGGATGCTTGTTCTCTTCCAAGTGTCAGCTAAAACTCATCTATTACACGAGAGCACCTTTTAGGGTTTTTTCTTTCTACCAGAGTAGTAAGCAGCTTTGAAATTGTAAGTTCTTGAGTTGTTACAAAATTCTATGTATCAGTTTTGTTTGGGGATTTTAATGCTATCTGTACTAAGAATTTCTATTTTTAGCAAAGGAGATTTTGAATTTGCAGGGATTTTTGTAGGCTGTAAGATGAGAAACCTGAATAGATGCTGAAGCCCACAGTGTTCTTGGTGAGTTGTATTTTTTCAGTCTAATAATATCTGTAAATGCTTGTCCACCAGGAAATTCAGATTTTGCAGGCAGGCCAGCTTTCCAGCAGAAAATGCTGCTAATGCTGGAGAGCTGGCCCTCTGTATCAACACTTAGGATCTCATTTTGCACTGAGGTTGATTCCAGGTATTTGATCTCTAGAGTGAGGGTAAGGATTTATCACATTCCAAGCCCCTTTGGAATGAATTGACTGTTGTTTTCTGAACTATATGACTGTACGTTAAAATATAAATATGCATACAGAGAGCCAGGAATGTGTGTTCAGAAAAACCAAAACTTGACCTTGATGATTTGGGGCCTGGTTGTTGCCCCAGTGGGCCCTGCCTGGCTGGGGTAGCTCTCACTCAGACTGGCTGCAGCTGCCATAATTGCCACCCTCTTCACAAAAAAGCACCTTACAGGACAGAGGTGGGAAGCTTGTGCCATTTCGAATATCATTCAAATCTGCATTAATTTTGGCATCTTAACATTCTGTTCATTATGGCTGCACGTCTGAATTATTCACGTTATTGTCACAGCCTATTTTACATATGGAAGTACAAAATTAAGCCGTGTTCGTAATTTTTTAAGTAGAGTGCAAAAAGAACAGTATGTGGATTTCCTTCCTTTTCAGGAATTCATCTCCATTTTGGGAGGAATTCAGGAAGTGGCTAGGCCTAGACCCTAACCTGGATCTCTTCATAAACACAGGTAGTTTTCACGTGGCCAGCTGTAGCTAGGGATGGCCTGTTCAGCTCCGTGGTGTGGGTAAGGATGTGCCGAAACATCCCTGTTCTTTTTGCCAGCCAAAGGCTGAACATCCTGAACTTGGAACCAGCTGTGTGTGGTTCTTTTTAAGCTGTGCTGGAGGTGGTTTAGACTCCAGAGAATTCCTCTTCTCCTTCCTTTCCTGTTTTCTCCTACCCAAAGAGAACTTGAGATACCCAGTTCAAAAATTAATGACTACAAGATGAGGCTGCTAAGGAGTCATAAACTACAGTATTGCTATTTTGGCTGTCAAAATATTGGATTCAGGTTTTTACTCATTGAGTCTTGTGCATGGAGGCAAATTGGATTTCCCTCTTTTTTTGAGGGCAGATAGATAGATTTGGTGTATAATACTGGAAAAACTAGGTTGCTCTGTATAAATTTTCACTGTGAAACACCCCATACTTCACAAAAATGTTTACATTAGGACTGGCATGACCTTATTGATGCCATGGATGGTAAATGAGACCTTTATTCTAAGAAATCAAAATTTCTTAGAATAAGAATTACTATGCCTGTTATGAAAGGAATTTCTGTGATTTCTGGAAGGCAGTGTTTGTCTGGATAGCAAGCCGTGTGCCCTTTGATAGGGAAAGGGAACCTGTATCTCACCCATATGAGTGTGACAGCCATTGCTGACTGTGGTTAAAGTGGCCTCTTGCACGTCCCACTCGCCTGCTGAGTGTGTCAGAGCAGGCGAGGCTGAGATTTGAGATGTGGTTCCCGTTTCCTGAAGAAGGGTTTGTGGTTAGGTTAGCATGTTGCTTTCTTTGTCTTTACAATGCTTGGCTTTCGGAGTAAATGATTGGAAGTGTAAGTCAGTCATAATTGCTAATATTCATTGAATAACTAATGAACTGCTCATACTCTGTGTATTAAGCTGAAGTTTGCCTAATGTTAGGATATATGCTATTGTAATTCTGATTGAATGACTTAAGTCTTCTTTACCTGATGAAATTTCTTGGCATAACAATACAGAAACTTTTAAAAAAGGCATGCCTTTATGCTGGTCAGGCTGGTATTGCTCCCGGTGTAGACATTTTGTTCCAGAATGAGCCTGATCTAATTTAAGCATCATTACTCTTGTTTGGAAGTGGAGTAATTATTCCAGATTATTGGGCTTTCGCTTTGGAATAGTGTAACTGTAACAGAGTAACTGCTTTGTATGGCTATACCAGAACCAAGACATTGCCATGTGCCAAACCCTGAAAAGCAGACCCTCACTGCTCTGATTTCACAGGACTGAAAAGAACACTGGTTCTCTCAGAACTTACAGAAGAAAAGATCTCTGCCCTAAAGAGCGCACAGTCCACAACCACATGTAGTACAAATGGAGGTAAAATAGTAGGAAGGGTTTAGGGAAGGTGAAGGACTGTGGTCACAAGAACATGAGTGCCATAGGGAGATGAAGATTAAAGATGGGATTTTTCCTATTTCCTTCGATAATAAATAGATTTGCTGCTGAGGGAGACTGAAGTTAAGTTGTAGTTTGAACAAAAGGAAGGAGTTATTGTAGGTATAGACAGTTACATGGGATTTGAAGGCAAAGGGTAGGAATTTAATAAGACAGAAAAGACAGGGCTGGTGCAGTTAAAGCAATTTGTATAAAGTCGTTAGACTTGTGGTTTAGGAATTTGGAAGATTTGGATGAATGGGCAAGTGAGTGTCAAAGAGGAAAAGGTAGTTGGTTCTTCAAAGGGTAGTGATTAAACAAAAGAATAAAAATTGAGTGCATAAACCCATGTTTGTGATCCAGAAATGACAGAAACCTTTATGCATAGAGAAGATTAACTGGAAAAGTATTGGGAAGGGAGGAGGATTATTTGTCATTGCTAGGCCTGGAAAGCTTGAAGTTGTCCTTCCACCTGACAGCCAAAAATTAGGGGTTTGAGTGGTTTGCAGATAGGACCGGTCTTGGAGCTGCACCAAATTATTCTGGTTTTTTGTCTTCATTAGGCTGTTCAAATTCCCCAAAACTACTCTGGGTTCAGCATTACAATTGCTCAGCTTTACTCCAAAAAGCACCTTTTAATTTCAGCAACAATTTCTAGGCAGCTGTGTCTTTCTGCGAAGAATGCTGTGCCCAGTCTGCAGGTGTCCTAAGGCCAGAGCTACATGATAAATCTTATTTAGAAAGTTCAAAAAGACCACAAAACCCAGCATGTGTCTCTGATTCCCCCCCCCACCTCGGTAGAGTACATGAAAAGGTGGGTTTGTTTTTCCTCATATGTCTGGAGTCCTTCCACCTGGAACGGGTACAGATACAGGGCTTCAGGAGGAGTGACAGCAATTCCATGCAGTAAAGTAAAAAGCCTTTATCTGCCTTTATCAGTCCTTCAGAAGTAGCTGTTTACTTCTAAGCCCTGTTTGTCCTGCTTGCTTCTTCCACTGTCACAAGGGAGTTCCATGGACTGGTCCTTGTCTTGACACAATTCTCCAAGTGAGTGCTTCACCAGAATGTGTTACCAGGTAAAGTGGAGTAAAAAGGCTGAGTGGGAGAAGCAAGGCAGTGGAACAGTCTAGGAGTGTGTACCTTCCTTTGGCTAAACTGTGTGCCATTTTCTTCATGCTGTTCATAGGAAACACTTGAGGAGATGCATTTCCAAAGAAAGAAAATGTATGAAGTCATGCTTCCTACCTGTGCTTTGAGAAAGCATGAACACAAAGAAAGCATTAAACCACTCCTGGTTCACCCCCAAAACTTAGTTTCAGTAAGATATTGATGTACACATAGGGGGTGGGTGTTGTCACTGAAGAGATTCATGGAAGTCATGGAGAAGGGTACATTCAGATCTGCTATCTTAATTTTTTGAGGCTCAGTGGGATCTTCCCAGAAGTCCTCTCATCCACCACCAAAAAAGCAGAACCCAGAAGCATTTCACCTCACTACTCCATGGCTCCCTAGCTATTGGAATTCCATATTCAGGTTTTTCTCCTTGTTACTTTTATCATTGAATAATAAGAAAGCAAAGTAATGTTTGAATTTTTAAAGACACTGGGTTTCTGTTTAGCTTTTTTCAAGCATTCTCAGAGTACTTCTCAAAGAAATTTCAGTTCCTGGAAAATCATTATTTCCTAGGGAACCAGGAGCTTGCCTCATTTCCTCTTTGGAAGTACTTACAGGCATCATGTTGGCCCAGAGAAGGAATAGACTAACAGCTTGTCTAGCAGCCAAAGTGTCAGTTGATTTTGGTCTTGGATAAAAGGCAGAGTTTTCTCCTTAAGAGTAGGAATTACTGAAAGGTTTGTGGAGAGAAAAAAAAAAAAGAGGAATGTGACTGCAGAGTCCTGGCAGTTGTGTTTTTAAAATGGGTGCACTAGAATAGGGAGGAAGAGATGAATAAAATGATCAGGTTAGAATTTCACTTCCTTGTGTATCATGATTGGCCATGTCATCTGTCACTTTTTGTTTAACTTCATTTGCTTTAAATTTTCAAGAATGAGAGAAGGTCTTGGTAAGGGCAGCAGTAGTTTTGGGCCCTCCAGGTAAGAGAAGACTGTTGGGTTGGTTTCAGCTCTCTCAGAGAATGGGGGGTCCCTTCTGCAGAGCTCTGCAGCTCGGTGCAGTTTGTTCCCTGTGGGTGCATTTGTGATTTCGGCTCTGGAGACCTCAGAATTCTTTCGAGATGCTTTCCCATTTTGGAGTGAGCCTAACTGAATTTCTCAGTAAAGGACAGATGTGTCTCCTCTGCTGGGCAGTTCTGATCTAAAACATACTTGGAGAAAATAGTGTGTAAGCAGGCCTTAATTTATTGCTACTGATAAATGTTAATTAAACTTCAGGAGGATGTTTCAGACTAGGCCAACTTTACAGTTGCAGTAAATACTCAAAAAGAACTAGAAAAAGACACCTATGAGAGATGCACAGCCAGAGTGCAAATAATTAAGTGTTCCAGATCATGAGAAATTGTGTCAAGGCTTTGTGTGGTTTTACATAGATTTGATATGCTTTCGTCTCTAGAACCTTTTCCATTTAATTCTTAGAGAAACTTGCTTTGTAATTTTGATACTCTGTGTGTATCTATTTTTGTATTTAGGACTGAATAAGTTAGACAAAGCCACAAAACTATTAAGTGAACTGTGTGAACAATTTTCAAAACCCTCCTATATTTAGTTGAAGGTGTTGCCTGAAATGTCTGTGTGTATTTCAGTATCCTTGAAAAATTTTCCTCAGCTGCCCTCTTAAAGTCCATAATGACTTCCAGGTAGTCAGTGTTGATGAACTGATGAATACCTAAGTGTTGCAGATTGTTACCATCTTCAAGAACACTCATCAGATCAGTAGTGCAAATGTTAAGGAAAATCAAGACTTAGGAGAAATTGCAAGTGCCTCACATTATTTTCGTGAACTTCCAATACCTTGCTGTAAGCCACAGGGTATGTTGGCTAGGATAGGAGGGAGTGTAGGAGAGGGGACAGGAAGAAAGCCGCTGAAATCTGGGCCCAGAATGAAATTGCCAGGTTACTGTGTGTGGAGTTGATGAGTTACTGTAGCTCTTGGTGTAATAATTCAACTGTACACTTGGACTGTCCTGTAACGTACAATTTTTGAAAATATTACTTCACAAGTGAACTAACACCTTTTTGTATGGCTTATGTGAACAAATGCTTGTTTTGTGTAAGACTAGAGCTTAAAGTAATGACCTTCTGCTTATTTTACAGATTTGCTTACGATCAAGTACGTGACCATGGGGGATATGAAGACCCCAGATTTCGATGACCTTCTTGCAGCCTTTGACATACCAGACATGGTTGATCCCAAAGCAGCTATTGAATCTGGACATGATGACCACGAAAGCCACATAAAACAAAACGCTCACGCAGATGAAGATTCCCATGCCCCGTCATCATCTGATGTTGGTGTGAGCGTCATTGTGAAAAATGTGCGTACTATTGATTCTTCCGAAGGTGTGGACAAGGATGGCCACCATTCCACAGGCAATGGCTTGCATAATGGCTTTCTAACATCATCAGCTCTTGAGAGTTACAATAAAGATGAAGGAAAGTTACTTAAAGATGATGGGTCAGCTTCTGAGACTACGCTGAAGGATTCAGCGTTCAACCAGTTCAGCCCAATATCAAGCGCTGAAGAATTTGATGATGATGAAAGAATTGAGGTGGATGATCCCCCAGATAAAGAGGAGATGCGTGCAAATTTCAGAGCAAATGTCTTGGCAGGATCTGTGTCTCAGCAGGAATATGACAAACTAAAGGCACTTGGAGGGGAGAACTTGATTAAATCTGGAATCCCGGTTTCAAGCAGTATAGATAAAAATAAAGTTGCTAAACGAGAGACAGAGACAAACTCTGTGAATTTAAGTGTCTATGAGCCTTTTAAAGCTCGAAAAACAGAGGACAAATTGCTAAAAGACAATTCTGAAAAGCTTCTGGAAAACAGAGTACTTGATGGAAAACTGAGTACTGAAAAAAGTGACACAAATCTTGTCAGCATTTCCCAGTCCAAAGCAAAGTCATCAGCAAAGCTTTCTTCCTGCATTGCCGCAATCGCAGCACTGAGTGCTAAAAAGGCAGCTACAGATAGCAGCAAAGATTTACAGTCTAATTCAGGAGAGTCCTCTCCGTTACCAAAAGACATGAGTGAAAGTCCCCGGGCTATTGAAAAGTCACCTGAGTCTCAGAGTCTCATTGATGGTGCCAAGAAGCCGTCTGTCAAACCACCTGACAGTCCCAGGAGTGTATCAAGTGAGAACAGTAGCAAGGGCTCTCCATCTTCTCCTGCAGGGTCGACACCAGCAATTCCTAAGGTTCGTATAAAAACCATCAAGACTTCTTCTGGGGAGATCAAGAGAACTGTTACTAGAGTGTTGCCAGAAGTTGATTTGGACTCTGGTAAAAAGCCAGAGCAGAGTGCTTCCATGGTGACCTCCATGACATCTCTCCTGTCCTCACCAACTTCTGCTGCTGTTCTCTCCTCACCTCCCAGAGCTCCTCTCCAGTCCTCAGTTGTCACCAATGCAGTTGGATCTGCAGAACTTGCACCAAAACAGGTCACTATCAAACCCGTGGCTACTGCCTTCCTGCCCGTTTCCGCAGTGAAAACAGCCGGCTCCCAGGTGATCAATTTGAAGCTTGCTAACAATACCACAGTGAAAGCCACTGTCATCTCTGCTGCATCCGTGCAGAGCGCCAGCAGTGCCATCATCAAAGCTGCCAATGCCATCCAGCAGCAGACGGTGGTGGTGCCAGCATCGAGCCTTGCCGGTGCCAAACTTGTGCCAAAGACAGTCCATCTTGCCAACCTTAACCTTCTGCCTCAGGGTGCTCAAACCACCTCTGAACTGCGCCAAGTACTAACAAAACCCCAGCAGCAAATCAAGCAGGCAATAATTTCTGCAGCAGCCTCACAGCCTTCGAAAAAAGTGTCTCGAGTGCAGGTGGTGTCATCTCTGCAGAGTTCTGTAGTGGAAGCATTTAACAAGGTGCTGAGCAGTGTCAATCCCGTACCAGTTTACATCCCAAACCTTAGTCCCCCTGCCAATGCTGGAATCACGCTACCTACACGAGGTTACAAGTGCTTGGAGTGTGGTGACTCGTTTGCTCTTGAGAAGAGCCTGACTCAGCATTATGACAGGAGGAGTGTGCGAATTGAAGTGACTTGTAATCATTGCACAAAGAATTTAGTTTTCTACAATAAATGCAGTCTCCTGTCGCACGCACGTGGACACAAGGAGAAAGGCGTTGTGATGCAGTGTTCCCACCTGATTCTAAAACCAGTCCCAGCAGATCAAATGATAGCATCTCCTTCCAGCAATACTGCTGCATCCATGCTCCAGAGCCCGGTGGGAGCTGGCACACACTCTGTAACAAAGATACAGTCTGGCTTAACTGGGACAGTGATCTCGGCCCCAGCGAGCTCTCCTGTCATTCCAGCTATGCCGCTAGACGAAGATCCGTCGAAACTCTGTAGGCATAGTCTAAAGTGTTTGGAGTGCAATGAAGTTTTCCAAGATGAGACATCTCTTGCAACTCATTTCCAGCAGGCCGCAGACACAAGTGGACAAGTAGAGTATCCTATGTTTACATTCCAATGTTTCATCTATAAGCCTAGGAGACTTTGGATATATTTTTACTTCCATTTAGCTGTTAATTATCGGAACCTCTGTGATTAAAATGATAAACAAAAACCACAGAAAGTCTTGTAAGCACTTATATAGCGAATATCAACACTTTTTAAATAAGACTTTTCTTAGAATCTTTTTAGGTCCTGAGGTCTGAAATTGACACTACATTTTTGGTAAAATTTAGCATTAGCTTTCTTAAAGCTGAACATTTTAATACTGAAATTAATAATAGGCTTTACTAATAATATTTTAATGCTTCTTTCTGTGCTTTGGAATTTGACTTGCCCATGGAATCCACTTAATTGGCACCCTCATTAACAGCCTGTCTGTTCAACCTGAATGATAGTTTTAAGCAATTCGTTCTCAATTGGTCCTCAGCTTTGAGAGTTCTCATCTAGCCCGTGAGTGAGTGAGGCATTCCTCCCACCTGCAGGGACTCAGGCAGTGACAAATGGCACACTGACTACTGACAGGAATGCCTGCTATTTGCCTCAGGTCTTTCTTAAAAAGTGCTAAGCACTGGCACCATTCCTTGATGTGTGACCATTGGTTTAGTTGGTTGTGTTTCCTTTCCCCTTACGAGTGCTAATGAGTTAAACTTACAAACCGTTTTAAAATTCTTTACTAATGTATGTGGCCTAACCTGAAAGAAACACGTAATTCAATAAAACTTAATATTAATCAGTGTGCGATGTATTTTATAATCCTATAGTATTGAAGTTGGTTAATTAATTGATACATTTGGATCTCTGTTGGGGTGTGCCAATTAAAAGGGATTCTGTTGTGTTTCAAAGCATTCAGTTGAGCTTGGTGCTCCAGCTTCTTGCTATGGGGGAAGCTGAAGACCTGCAAGGATGCTCAAGACAGTAATGCCCCAGGAATATTCGTGGGAATGACACACCAGTGTACAGGATAAAGATTTTTAAGTTCTGCAGTTAGGAAAAAATGCACTAGTCATACGAGTGCAGGCAGGTTCCTGTCAGGATCTATTTACTGCACTTAGGACCTGTTCTGTACCACGAAGCAGCTCTGCTACACCTCCACAGGTAGTAATGTAAGGAGATTTACATGTGGAAACATGACTATGTGGGTTATATGGCTCTGCCTCAGCTCCTCCTTTAGTAACTGGCTAGCAGAGTTGGAGTGAAAGTCTGGATTCACAACAGAATGCCATTGGAGTGAACTCCTCTTTGTAAGATACCACAGGTGTGTCTACCTAAGTGAGTTTGATACCAGAATGTGTTCCATCCTTAGATCTTGCTGCACTTACTGTACAGCTGTACTGAACAGGATCTAATGGCTGGCCATAAGTATATTCTGCATCAGCTTGAGTTACTTAATACTCAGTAGTTTGGGTTTTTAGCTAACTGCTTTGCTGGTGCTTATGGGTGGTATTTTCTGGTGCTTATTGATGGATTTTTCCCCCCTAATATACCTGTTAAGTAACGTTCTGCCTAAGATCCAGTAGTCGTTACAAAAACCCTGTTGTTCTTCGTACTGGAAAATCAAGCAAGTAAGAAGACCCCAAGATAAAGCAAGCGGATGAGAGACAGAGTGATAGTCTGAGAGTAGCTTGAGAGAATGAGGCTAAAATGTTTAAAAAAAAAAAGAAAAAGAAAAGAACAAAGATAAAGTGCTGTGCTTTCTTTCAGGAGGCCTTTGTCTTTATGGACAGGTGAACTAAACTTTTTGCCCTTTCCTTTTTCCCTCTGTCTCCTGCTTTTGCCCCTGTGCTGCTCAGTTTGCTCTCCATGAATGTCCTGTTAGGTACTGTTTATCCTGGTGATTAACTATGGGAAAGCAACTGAGATCTTCAGAGAATGTCAAAATGTAGCTACCGTGAGGTGGAGAGACAAGTGTGGGTTCCTAGGTACTGCTGCTCAGGGAGGGCAGCCCCTGGAGCTGCAGCAGCAGCTGACATTGCCTGCTGCCTGGCAAGGTGTTTGTGTCTCCTCATGGAAACTTGCTGTCCTTTCAGAGCTGCTGTATGGACAAGGCATTATTCCCCCTGCTCGCTAGGCCCTGGAGCTCCAGGTTTAAAGAAAAAGGCTGCAAAGCACTGGAGGGAGAGAAGCTATTTTCATATTCTTTCATTCGAGAAGAACACTCTTAATAAATGTAGTTTTAAATGTTCTTCATTGAAATATCTGCTTAAAAATGAATTAAATGTTTTTCTCAGTCCTTTTCATATATCAAGCAGCAGCTGTTTTTTTCCATTGTGCTGGTCACATTCTGTAATTGTGTAGCTGTCCTGAAATGCCCAGCATGGACATGGCTTAACTGAAGAGGTGCTTAGTGAGAGCAGTGCATCCTGCTTTCTTCTTGTTTTCCTTTTGCCCATTTTCTGTCCCAAGCATTGCTGCAGGGGTAGTGCTTGCTGGAGAAAGACTCTGTATAGGCATTTGCTAATAAACATTTTGTGACTTTTTCATTAGGTGTTACTTCTTGAAAACCTTGGCTGAGAAATACTCTGACTCGTTTTCCTTCTTAGTGCTCAGCACTGGCTTTTTGCTGCAAAACTGCCATTATTGTGGGGGAATGAAGACAGGAGTTAGATAAGATTGGTATTTTAACTTTGGAAGAAAGGAAAAAAGAGTAATAAAACACATTTGGATTTTGCAAACAAATAATAGGGAAAAAGGTTATTTGCAGCTTACTATTCTTTCTAGTGCCCATCTAATTGTGTTTTCAATGAGTCTAAGCAGTAACTGTTCTCTTTCTTCTGAAACTCCCATTATTGAAGGTAGACCGTTTCATTTAAAATAAACAATGATAGAACAGCCCTAGCATTGAAAAGATGTTCCCTATAAAGTTGTTTCCTTTCTGTAATGTTTTATTTTCCTTAATATCCTGTTAAAGGGATTAGGGCCACTCAGGTTTTTTGGCTGAATGAAACCCCCATTTACTTACTGGGGGGAAAAAGGTAGCAAATGTGGGCTAATGAATGTTAATATTTATCTTAGAGATAGGAGTGTGTAGCTCCCATGGAACCTACATAGTTCATTTCCCTTCATACCCAGTGTTCTTATGTATCTTTATTTTCCACCTCCACCAATTTTCCTTCTAACCCTTTTTTTTTTCTGAAACTTTGACTTTAAATGCAGGCAGGTGATGATTTTCACAAACTGTTTTATTTTGGTGTGGGTTGGAATGAGAGAACTGAAGTTAATGCCACCATAATCCCAAAATAAAATGGTAAGCAAATGTGCTGAATGTCAGAATTTCACAGTAGATGCTTCTTGTTCTACTGTAATCAGATACAATTAAACATTTTCTGTACTCATCAAAAAAGCAGAGCAGGGGCCTTAACCTAGAGCATTATTGTCATGTTGGGTCAGCAGATGAGACTGGCAGGCAGCTTTCTGCAAAATCAGGGAGATCACTGAACTGGAGCTGGAATGCTGTGCAGCTCTTCTGTGGCATCACATCCCAGTTTCCATTGGTAGTGCTGCAGGCCAAAGGCTTTGGAAGGACTCTGAAACCCCAGATGTTTCTGTTACTGGAATAAGAAGCTCTGTTTTGCTGCTTTCTTACATAAATAATGCTCCATATTCTCCAGTACTGTACTGCAGCTTGTTAATACAGAAACAGCCAAAGATAGATTTGGGGAATGGTACTGAAGCCCAGTAAATGTGGCAGAGTTATGGCCAGTCAGGATTTTCCCTATAAGCTAAACTGAAGTTAACACCCCAAACCAGTTCTAGTCAGCCTGAGGGCGAGTCCCCCACTTCTGGCCATAGCTGTTTGGTCAATTAAGACCAAATATTTGGCATTTCA
Organism: Dendrocincla fuliginosa; assembly: GCA_035047845.1. Lineage (NCBI taxonomy): Eukaryota > Metazoa > Chordata > Aves > Passeriformes > Dendrocolaptidae > Dendrocincla > Dendrocincla fuliginosa. Next base: position 70,794,516 of record JAWWMO010000096.1, read on the forward strand.
AAGTGAATATTTCAATGTGTCTGCATACAGACTTACTGTGTCACAAAGGCTTTGAGCAGGGTGGCAGTTTGAAACCCCCACAGGAGGCTGAACTCAGGCAAAGCCTTCCACGAGGGCAGGACATGTACCCATGCTGTCCACTAATGTAGGAGGCCGGGAGTAGTGCCAGTTGAAACTGCACAGTAGTGGCAGGTTTGCTTTGTTTAATGTGCTCTATTTTTAATATTTTGCCTTTTGCCATCTTATTGTGGTTAGGACATTGGAGAATTCTGTTTGGATGGAGGCTGTGTTCAAACACACCAGGCCATCATGCTCACAGAGTTTATTTCAGGATTTCTTCATGCATATGTTAGTAAATAATTTATAATGCAGCTCTGGAGATCTTGTTCTGGTCTACATTCTTGCAGATAGCACAGTACCTCTGCCAGACTCTTACAGAGCACATTCCTATAAAACATCATGAGGGAGTCTTGGTTTAAAAAGACACCGTTGAGATTCACAAGTCCCAAGACATAAGAAATAATAGTAATTGATTTCTCGAGTTGTGTGTAAGCCCCTTGCACTGTCAAGGTAATCTTGGGAGACACCTGAGTAATACCTCTGTAAACTCATGTGCATCTCCCATCGTCAGTGGTGAATGAAAGAGCTTTGTGGTGTCAAGATGGCCCAGAACACCAGTGGGTTTGGCTGCCAGCTCTGTCAGCAGGGCTTGCATTTGTATTTGCCTCCTTCCTCTGGGCCCCATCCCAGTCGTGACATTTAACCTTTACTTGATACATTGCACTGTTTGACACAAGACTTTATGTAGAGCTGAACCAAACCTATTGTCTCACCTATTCTGGTTTATCGTTTAGAAGACATGCAATATCTGCCAGATGCTGCTTCCTAACCAGTGCAGTTTTGCATCACACCAGAGAATTCATCAGCATAAATCTCCATACACGTGCCCTGAATGTGGAGCAATCTGCAGATCTGTCCACTTCCAGACCCATGTCACTAAGAACTGCCTGCATTATACCCGAAGAGTTGGGTTTCGGTCAGTATACTGATTACTTTTGTTGTCAATTTATGTATAATTTATGCTTTTAAAAGTATTTTTCCATTTTCATAGGTATTGTTGGAGGATACAGATTCATGGGTTTAAGGCTGTCATGGCAACAGTATTAGTATTACAAATTTTGGAATAAATACGATTCTGCTTTATTTGGGCATCCACTTTTGTATATGATTAAATCAGAATATTAGCTAGTGTCATACAGATTCAGGACTTCACTGCTTATCAAGTCTAGAGAATTTAGATGCATTGCCTTAATTTCAGGTTTTTAAAAAAACCTTTTGAGCTTTTTCAAAACATTGAATTCTAGATTGTTCTCTTTGGTAGAACAGTCATTTTCAGTATTTACTTTCAGAATGTATTAGTGAGATGTTGATGGGCATACTGCATCTGCCTGGTTGGGTTTTTTTCTGTGGGAAGTCAAGATTCCTTGGCTTTACATCACTTGGAGATTACCTTTCTCAATCAAACAGCCTGGTCTTTTGGTTCTCCTTTGTTACTCTCCAGTTTCCCTTTTAGTTTTTCCATTTCCCTGTAATGGCAACTCACTGAGAAAATGGGGAACAGAGGCATTTTGTAGAAATGTTAAGCTCTGAAAGACTTGAAAAAATATTTTATCTTAGAATTTTCCTTGCACTGAATGGCAGGCAGCACAGCAGGAGATCAGAAGAGCCACCTGTACCACCGAGCTTTGCTTGGCACTCCTAAAACATTTCCATTTAATTGTCTGATGGAAAAGGGCAATTTTAAGTCTTATAGCAGGTAGCTCCTTCCCCCTTTAAGGTGCCACAGTTCATTTTCCAGGATGGCTGTGCAGTCTTCCACTAAGGGAAGAAAGCAGTTTTACTGCATCGAGCATCTGTTTTCAGCTTGAATCCATGGCCTGACAGAACTTTGAGCTCTTTTCATTTCTTTGGGTTATTCTCTTTTACACTTTTCTCACAAATGGTAGTCTGTCTTGTCCTGTATTTCCTACATCTACTCCCTGCACTCCACTGCCCTCCCCTCTGGTCTGTGTCCCTTGGGGTTGTACATAGAATCGCAGTCCAGGGACTCCTGGACTGCTCCAGTAACACCAGCAGATGCACAAATCTTTCCCTGGGAATCTTCAGTCAGTAAACTTTTCAAGATGTCTCATAAATATCTCATCATGCTGATTCAGAATTTCTCGATCTGGTGAGACTAAACCAAAGTCACCCAGGCAAAGAAAAGCAATATCTGGGAATGTTAATGCCTCTTTCCTCAGACTCCAGCCTCTCCTCAGCACAGCAGGGCATTTGCCTGAGGAGCAGCATACCCTGTCCTGCCTTTCCAAAGCGCCTCTGCCAAGGAGTTCCGTTTGATTCCAGCAATTTAGGCTAGTTATCTGGACTAAATCAGTTGAAAACTTTAACCTGAAAGTTTAACTGCATCCTGCCAAGGTGAAAACAAGCAAGCTGTAAGAGCAGTGCCCGAGAGCAAGGCTTGGACTTGAGGAACTGTTGTAATATGCACTGGTGGATGCTGAGGGTCAGTTATTATGTTGCATCACTAGGGCCTAAAGTCAAGACATGGGATGGGCAGGTGGAATATGCCACCCGGCTCTACAGAGGTGACACCTGGGGAGTAGATGTGTTAGTGAGAGGATCACACTGTGTACAGCTGTGAAGAAGTGTTCAGCTCTGCGTGAGCAGAGAAGATCTTAACAGACCCCCCCAAAAGACCAGGACAATCTACTTTAGAGAAGCAGAGACTAGATGGGTATAAACTTGATGAATAGTATTAAGAATGTAAATTCAGTGCCCAGAAAAGAAAGGATGATGCTTCATAAAATTTAAGGGTGATAAATTTTAAGAGGAAAATGGAATTCCTGAATGCAATGTGCAAGTGTATTTCCTACTCATCAGGGTACTAAAACCATATAAAAATTGATTTGACATTTATATAACAGTCGTACTGCCATGATAGATGACAAAATTAAAATTCTGGAAGGGTAGAGGCCTTCTGTGTTTAAATTGTAAAACTCTTACTACAAAATACTGGTCAATAAGAAACTGGTTCATTTGACAGGTTATTTTGTAATTGCTGATTGCATCATGTTCTTGGACTGATTTGGTACCATTCGCTACTGGAGATGTAGGGCACTAAAAAAGACCATTGTGTAAAAAAATCCTTATGTTCTAATATTAATTTTTTAATTGTTTCATTTTATAATAGATGCGGGAAGGTCACAAATTTTCGGCACAGCAGAAGTATGTTTTTGAAAAATATTTTCCGAATTCCAATCTGATATATTGATATGATTGTAGAGATTCAGTTTAGTTTCCTTGAGTTTAAATCCAAGTCCTGATTTGATTACATGTACAGAAAATCATTACCAATACATCTTTATTAGATCTAAACAAGGGAAGTGGTGCAAATATTTTCTTTGCTGGTTTTCTGTTTGGTGGTCATTTCTAAATTGCTGTGGTGTACCTTAAACAATTCACTGCATGTGATAAAAGTGCATTTTGTAAAATCTCTTCCCAAATTTGCAGGGGATTTAAGCATTCTTTCTGCAATCAATAGAATATCCCTCTGTCAACCCCTCTGTCTGTTTTACTATAATAACACAAAAACATGTTCTGACCTCATCTCTCTTAGATTTTCAAATTAAAATGTGGAATTTCTTATCCCCTACTTTGTGATCCACAAATCGCTATTTATGTTGATTCTTACTGGGTTGTTTGAATTGACAGAATAATGTAGTTTTATCCAGTTGTTATCCATGTCTGTTTCTCTCTTCCCTCGCTTGAAGATCCGTGTTGATTCCGCCCAGCACTGCTCGGGCGGGGCTGCACTGACTCTCCTCCGCTCTCTCCGCAGCTGCGTGCACTGCAATGTTGTGTACTCTGATGTGGCGGCCCTCAAGTCTCACATTCAAGGTTGTCACTGTGAAGTCTTTTACAAGTGTCCTATCTGTCCCATGGCATTTAAATCTGCTCCCAGCACACACTCCCACGCCTACACACAACACCCGGGTATCAAGATAGGCGAACCAAAGTAAGCAAAATTCATCTTCTACTGCACTTGCCTGCCTTTGAATGACATGTGAAATTGCATTCTGTCCTGTGCTTGCACTCTTAAAAGTTGCTTCTTGACAGTGGCCAGTTTGTCATCCTGCTGGTGATGTGGGGTTTGTGTAATGCTTTCATGAGTTTTCAGCTGGTAGTTTATTGGGCAAAGGTTGCATTTCCCTGAACCTGCAATAGCAGGTCTTTAAGCACTGTGCGCTAGAAAAGAGTGATTACAAAATGTAATTACACAAATGACTCGCACAGGTGGCTTCAGTGTTGCTCGTTCTGCTGTTTTAATCTGCTTAGCTCATCTGCATTTTTACTGTGAATTAAGATAATGTGATTCCAAAATGAGCTGCTCAGACTCATCAGCACTTACGCGGTGATTTTCATAACATCTGGTTGAAAAGTTGGGAAAAAGCAATTTTATCTGTTTATATAAGCTTTTTTCTATACATAATCTCTTTCTTTCTGGCTTAAAGCAGAAGTGGTTCTGTTTTGTACCTAGAAGAATTGTGCAGAAACCTGGTGGTTTGCTGAAGGTGGTGACACAGGACACAGGGTCTTTGTTCAAAGGTGTTGAACATTGGTGGGCTTTGCTGAAGGCAGCAGGAGCTGCAGGTGCCAGTGTGTGTGCAGACCACTTCAGCTCTCAGCTCTGAGCCTGGTGCCTCTCGCTGCACCCCTTGTCTTCCCTTTCCTCCTTGATGGTACAGTGCACTATTGAGAGCAAACGTTCAGGAAGTAACGCTGTGTTTTCTTTGGAGTGTGCTTTGGAGAGCACTAGCACATGGTAACACCTTGCAGGCTCAAGAAAATAGAAGGCAGATGAGAGAAACAAGGTACCATGTGGTGCAAGGAGAGTTCAGAAGAATTTAGTTTATTACTGTTTCTTTTAATTATTAACAGGAGATTTATTGTTTGGGGTTGTTTAAAACTGCATCAAAGCAAAATGGCAACAAATGTGCTGTGTCTGATACCAAATGAAGACATTTCTGCCCAGTGGTAAATGATACCTTGCTTTAATTTAGGATGGCATCTTCAGTGAGAGGATGTGAGATAATAACATTTGAAACTTGTTTCAGACTCCCATAGGTCTTATTAGAGAAAACCAAAAGATTAAGCTCACTGTTTGTGTAAGATGCTTTACATATGAAAACTGAATTGTGCTTGGATCTGCCAAACTGTTTCTGATCAGCTTCATGATTTAACTATTTTGCATTAGTTTTCTATCCATATAGACACGCTTATATTCCTTTATGAATTTATTTTGCTTATAAAAAGACTAAAATGAAATTTTATTAAGTCCTACTGTAATAAGTCACAGAATCCATAGCTGAGTTTTCCTCTTATTTGCCAGTTTCAGTCAAGACGCTGTCTTAAATGCATGCAGAGTGGTTGGTAGGATTTTCCCAGCCCTTGCAGTGTCTGCCCAGCACTGAGCAGAGCTGACAGGGGGTGTTTGAGGCAATAAGTTCATATTTGGTTTCTCTGTGATGCATTCCAGAGCACCCAGGCTGCGTGTGACCCGTCCCCACTGAACGCCTGCCAGCCTCACTCCTGCCCCAGGGGGTGGGACAGTCCGGGCACTGCCCACAGCTGCAGCACGTCGGGCAGGGCCCACGCCAGCCCCAGGGCTTCTGTCTGGGCCCGAGGGACTCTCTAGTGGGGCCCATTCTTGTGTTGACAGGAACTGGGCTCGCGGGGATATGGCTGCCTGCCTGCCTCTGGCATTTGCTGGAACTGTGTGATGTACAATTACATTACAAACAGTTGTTTCAGAACAGATGCAGTAAACTATTTGGTGTATGAAAAATGACGTTTATGTGCAGGGATTCTCAGTAGGATGAAATGAGATTATTTTAATATCGGGAAATGGGATGGCTGCTTGTCTTTCAACTCTGCAAAGCTCTCTTCTGTAACTCTAAGCTTTGGTTTCCCATAAAATCTCATAGGTGATTTTCTTTTTTTCAGTAAACAGTGTCACTTCCTAAGAACGGCACTAAGATATTTTTCATGGCTGATCTCTTTTTGAGTACTGGAGAAATTCTTGTTTATCAAGCCAGATTATGGATATCTACTGTATTATTGGTATAAAGTGTGTTATCACACAAGTTCCATTGTTTTAGAGAAAAAAATTTGGTAAGGAGAAATACCATCCTGTGGTGCAGAAGCTTTCAAAACGCTAAACGTCTTTTATGGGATTGGAAGTATTTTCCTGTGAGGCAACACCTGTATTTATTGTAAGATATGTGAATTCGTTAACCGGATTTTTGAGGAGGGAGGAGGCACGTGTGCTGTGCCTGTGTCCCATGTGAGCTGCAGGGCAGGAGCAGGTGCTGAGTAACCAGCCTGGTGCTGGAATGCCTTGAGTTGCCTGACTTACTCCAGTGTCCTCGTTGTAAATTACCTCCTAAGCACAACTGCCTTTATGCTTCGGACAGTGTTTTAAGCAGTTACATGTTGAACACCAACTGCTTCAATTAAATGAAAAAAAACCTGAAACCAGCATACATGGCTGCATTTGTTTAGGATTGAAAATCATGCTTTTGCTGTGCCTGAAAGAAATACTCAGGTGTGTATAATCACAACTAACACTATTAGGTACGTTGGTATGAATTTAAGTGACTACAGTCTTTGCCCAGAGAACTATCTGAAATTTGGGTCTTTACCAGGTAGTTCTTCTGCTTCTGTGAAAGCAGAGTAAAGCATTTTAGCTGCCATAGAAACACATATATTCAGTTCTTGGTGCTTTTAGAGAGTTTAGGTTTTTATATGAGATAGATTCAGAAAGATGTCAGATTTTCTTGTAGCAGATTCACTGCAGATCTGCAACAAAGGGCTCACCAGAGAAGGCAGGACAATAGTACATCAGTCATCAGGGGATGCTCTGTAAATAATACATTTTTCTTAGCATATGTGAGAAACTGGGGGCACCTGATACCACAAAAATAATAACTTTCCCAGTTAATGTGAAGTGTACTGTTTTTTGTGGACTTTGAGAATGGCTTGGACATTGAAGAAATGTCCATGTTCTTGTCATCTTGCAACACAGCAATCCTTAGAGCTCTGGAACAATGCACTACTGGCGATAATTGCTTAGAGGGATATGGAAAGGACTTGGAATATTAGCACGGGTAATGAGAAGATTCAGCATTCTAGCAAGCAGGGGTGGGGGTGGGATGTTTTTTTAATGAAAGCTACTCTTTCGGATAGAGATGGGATTAGGAAGCCTGCCTTTGCCAGGGAGGTGCCTGTTGCTGTACCAAGCACCTGTAGTTTGGTTTCTTTATTTCAGCTAAACTGAATCTGCATCACTGCCAGTGGCTAATGGCTTAGATTTCCCTCTCATCTGATGATCTGTTAGAATATTGCCTGTTAGAGTGGAGACTGAGGGGCTAAGTTCAAAAGTCACATGTGCTCCAAGAGAGGAGGGTGTGGGTTTGGTATCTGCACTGCTGTGACAGGCAGATTGATAACGACTTGTAATGGCACACCAAGGAAATACTGTCCTGTGCTGTTGGAGCTTTGGAGCATTAACAGGGTCTAGGTTTGGCATTCAGGAGCTTTAAAGCCACAGACATTACCAAAAATACATTTATCTTTAAGTATGTTACTAATTATGATTGAATCAATCACTCCCTTAAAACATATTGCCTTGGCAACCTGAAACAGGTATATGGTCCTTTAGCTAACACGAGTTCAGAAACTGAAGATGTTGAACTTTCACAGTATCCTGACCAGATGTTGGTGTTATATATGTAACTGGCATATGCTGTTGTTTTCTGGCTTCTTGTTTGCACTTTTTAAATAATTTTTTTCTATTTTTGTGTTTCTTCTACTGCTCCCATATTTTGAAATTGGAGGATATTTTGAATTAGTTTAATTTTAACTTTTTTCAGACTGTGTGCAACAATTGCTTAAACATGTCTGATCTTATCTCTGATGAGAAAAAAAGTAAACATCATGATTCCTGCAAATAGATCATCAATATGACTGACATTGTTTATTGTACTTCTGTTTTTAGAATAATATATAAATGCTCTATGTGTGACACTGTGTTTACTCTACAACCTTTGCTCTATCGCCACTTTGATCAGCACATTGAAAACCAGAAGGTGTCTGTTTTCAAGTGTCCAGACTGTTCTCTTCTATATGCACAGAAACAGCTTATGATGGATCATATCAAGGTGTGTAGGCATCTTCTCTTGTTTCCTTCATAGATACCATTTTTCATGCATTATATGCTGTTACAACGTACTGTGAAAAGGCACAGAGTAACAAGAAGACTGCTGAGAGAGATGTTAATTCTGAGGGGATAATCTGTGAATATTGTTCTTAAATGTTAAAATGTTATATTTCATATGGTCTTCAGCGTTTCTGTGATCACTCACTCAGTTTTTCTACATGAATGTTGATTTTGGTGTACTGGGAATACCTCAGTGCATTGCATTGAATTTTATCAAAATAATAGTGGGTGTAGTGGAGCTGCTGTGATCGTAACAAGTACTGAGCCTTCTCTACGGCATTCTAAGTATTATTGGAGTTGTTAGGAGCTGAAAATGCTGAGTACATCATAAAACCAAACCTCTGATGTTCAGAATTCACCAGGAAGCAGTATGTTGCTAGATGTAGAGGTTACTTGTGTGTGTTCACACACGAACATAAATGTGTGCTTTGAAAAAACCTTGAAGTGGATTTTCTCATAAACACCCTTACACCTGAAGATTCAGTGTCATCCTTCTAAGTCCTGGTTTTAAGAATCAGCAGCTCTCTGGCTATCATGTGTTAGCTGTGTATTCCAAACAGACTGTGTCACCTCTTGTCCTACAGACCAGGTCTGTTATTAACAGCTGGTGCCTGGACACCACTGAGGTTATTGACACACCCAGAGTCCAGGAGGACAGCACAGGCTCAGTGCCATTTCTCTTGCAGTGACACAGAGAGTACAATTTCTGTACAGAACAGTGGAAAACCATACATCTTGTTTTCTCTGCTAAAACTATCACTTTGCATTTTAGTCTCAACTATGACAGTTGTAACCTCAGAATTCTCCGAAGTTGTATTGAAAATAAGATCACAAGTCTTGAAAAAAACAGTTGATCATAAAGCCAGTCTTAAACTTGAGAAGGAGGAAGGAAGGGCTGACCCAAGACATTCAGAAATACAGGGACTGGATATTTTCTTTCTTTCTGAACTAGTTGCACTATTTCTTGCATGTTTACTGCAAGAATTGTCTCATATTTATGCCAGATATCTTCAATGGTCCTCTCATGCATTAATGCAAAGCTCTGTTTTATATTTCCTTTGATCTACTCGGTTCTTTTTTTCAAACTAAATAGGCAATTTCTGTATATTGCAGTGTATGTCTTGTTTTTGTAATTAGTTTTTCCTGACTCGGGTATTACTGGAAGAGTATTGTTATATCTGTAAATAACCATTTCTGTAAGACCTGAAGATAATCTTAGGAGCACGATCTGACTGCAGTTAGGGTCAGAAGCTATCCTTACATAAATCAGGGTGGTTCAGCATCTCACATTTTAAAGTTAAGCTCAGTTAATTACAATTTGGGCACTATTTAACTCTTTAGTGTTCAATGCCAGTATTTGTACTTTCAACAAGTGAGGTTTTAGCATAATATACTATAAATGATTCAGATTTTAGTTTTTGAGACTAAAATTAGAGGCTTAGAGAATACACATGTGGTAGCAGTATTACTGGTACATACAGGATATGTATATAGTAGTAGGGACAGCAGCAAAGCAGTATAAATTGGAGTTCAGTTAAGGGGAAATGAAAAAAAATAGTAACAGGTTATAGATTAAAGCAAAAAAGAACTCTCAGAGAGGACAAGTGCCAGACAGGGGCAGAGCTCAGCTGCACAGAAAGTAGTGGTTTGGTATGGCTAGACATAAATCATCAAGGCAGAGACAGACCTGGATGAAAGGAGAACAAAAAGGGACAGAAGGAAGCTCAGGAGGAGGTTATTTAAAGCAACAAAAAATAACCCAGAATAATTCCAGCAAATGTCAGTGTTTCTTAAAGCCATAACCTATGTCTCATTTTCCTGTAATGACTCGCTAAAAGAAAGTTTCTAGCAGCCAGTGAGAGCAGGTGGTGGAGGACTGGACTGGACTGGAGGTGTAACGCTCCCTGTTTGGCCGGGGTATGCACTGCCAGCACTGGGCTCCATGCTGCACTTTAATCCTCCTCATGTATTTTCAAAGAAGAAATTAAATTTGAAGTATTCAGTTTAAAAGACATTCAGAAAGGTGAGCACTAATGTTTTGCATGCTGACAAGTTATGCTGGGATAGAATCTCCAGGTCAGCTTCAGTTGCCTGAAAGTACAGGAACCTCCTTTCTCCTTTCCCTGCACCCTGGGATAGTAAAGACAGCCTCTTCCTTTACTACACACCTTCCTTTTGCTTTAGAGCCAGGCAGTTGGGCCATTGTGCTTTGCTTTTTTTACTAACAAGTTAGGGGTTTTAATTGCTGGGTTTTCTTCCATTTAACAGCTCTTAAATAGAAGAATATGCTCTACAGATGAGGTTGATAATACGCTCTAGAGCCAGTGGGTAGTCCCAAGAGCCACAGGATTTACAAAAGAATGTGTTACTGGAGTATCAGATTGGTATTCCTATATTCTCAGAATCAAGAATGTATTGAATGGGGTTTTTGTTTCTGAGGTTATCTTAGGGAAAAGTATTCCATTTGGGATGGTTAAACATATCCTTCAAGAGAGGGTCAGTGGATGAGAGGATCAGAACCCTGTCAAAGTAAAGGGCAAGTCTTTTTGATGTGAGGGACCTTGATCATGGGACCCTGTTCAGCAGTGGGTCAGCTCTGGGCTGCAGCCATCCCAGAGCCCTGCAGACTCACTCCTGCTGTGTCCACATCCACGTACAGAACTGGGACTCATGGCTGAAGGCCCCCAGCTCTTCCTGAACTAGTTGCCGTGCCGGAAGGCTCAGGTGTCATGCCAGCACACACCTCAGTGGTTCAGAAATGGGAAAGGAAGGGTTCATCCCTTCCTGCTGATTATTGACATCAATCAATGAGCCAGGGTTCCTACCCAAGAGCTGCACGGGCTTAAGATCAGCTGGTCAGATCACCCTGAGCTGCCCGGGGACCCTGTCAGCCCCGCACACTTTGGATTCTAAAGGCTGTTAACAACATAGCCCCTAAGTGAGGGTGCTTATAATCTGGACGTGGAGTAAGACAGGGCTTAACCTCAGCCTCAACATAAAGTATTAATATACCCTAAATTATATAGCTGTCTGATGTTTCCAGAGTTGTTTTTTCTTGTCTTATTTACCAATGCAACAAAGTCAAAATTTGTCAGTAAAAGCCTTTCCTTCTTGGAAAGCTTCAGTCATGTAGTCTAAAACGAAGATGCTCAACTAATATGTTAGGTAAGTAAAGCAAGACATTAAACTTAACAGTAAGTGCTGCTTAAGCCCTTTTCTCCTCCCTGTTAAACATCAATTTAAACTTAACCTACAAAGTAAGTCTCTTTTTCATTTTGTGACAATACCTACAGATGGTGTCTGTTACTGGTGTTGGCTAGGTCATGCTAGGCCTTGCCTTTACTTAACCCTGTTTCTTTGAGAATGTGATCTGCTGATAATAGTATGTGAACTGATGATAATAGTCTGACAAAGAAGTAAGTGAAGGCTTTTGGTTCAAAGGGACTGTGCATTTTGTGAGTACAACTTTGTATGTCTATGTTAGTTTTGTCCTTTTTTTCTCTCTTTTGTTGTAGTCTATGCATGGAACTCTGAAAAGTGTTGAGGGGCCACCAAACCTGGGGATAAATCTGCCTCTCAGTACTAAACCCACAACTCAGAACTCAGCCAGTCACAACAAGGAGGACACAAAATCTGTCAATGGAACAGAAAAGTTGGAGAAAAAATCTTCTTCTCCCATAAAGAAAGCAGAGCCTAAAAAAGTCACTAGTCCTGGCTGGACGTGTTGGGAGTGTGACAGGCTCTTCACGCAGAGAGACGTTTACATCTCCCACATGAGGAAAGAACATGGAAAGGTAAAGGACTATATTGAATTACATAAAAAGTGAATCAAACCTGAAATGTGAAGTAATTTTTTTCTAAATTCCATTTGTGTTTTTGCAAATAATTCCTTTAAGTTCCATCATTTTTATTCTTCTCTGTTCTTATATCTATTTCATATTTTTCTCTTTGGCTGCTTAGTTTTTTTCTACATAGCTCTTCTGAGAAAATCTACACCCTCCTACTCAATTGTAGGCTTTTTCATTCAGTACCAACATCTTTTCAAGATTGAAAGAGTGATGTTGCAGTATTTCATCCAAGTTACCTAATCTGATCCATGTTCTTATTTCTTCCTTGTGCCTTCTTAGTTCCCTTTCACTCTTGAAAGTTGTATGAACATGGCAGTGTCAGTGTAATGGTTGGACTCAATCTTAAAGATCTTTTTCACCTAAACAATTTGATTTTATTCTATTCTGAAGTTCTGTGCCTCTTAGACTCAGGGAGTGGGGACTCAGTCTTATTTTACTGCTCCAGTGAGTGCCAAGCAGGGTCTCATTTTGAAGGCAGACACACTCTGTGGTGGAGCTGTTGCTCTAACCTTACACTTCTAGGTTCATCTGAGTTAACAAGTTGAATTTTGTATTTAAAGCAGCTGGATTTGAGATATCTTACTTTAAATGGATTGAAAGTGAAACATGGGAATGCTGCATCCTCAAGCCAGCAGAGACCAGATTTGATGTTCTTCCTCTGTTCAGTAGAGTTTCCAGTTAAATGAAATTAAAAAGCCTGGCAGGCTGGCAATAGTGACCTTGCTCAGCTGTGTTTGAGACAGGCTGTGCAAGCTCCAGCTCCATGCTGACACACAGCAGACATCTGCTCTCCAGTCCTTGTCTTCGCTCTGCGCTGGTAGAAATGGTCTGACTCTTTCCTCAGCTGGGAATCAGGGAATTAAACTAATGTACTGTGCAGCACTGCAGCAAAAGAGCAGAACTGGAAGGGAGAACAGGCTTTTTTTGTCTAAGTGGAGGAGAATCATCTTAAGTGAAAATCCATAGTTTTCAGTATGCTAATACGCTGTAATAAACGATAGCACATTTCCAGAGGTTTCTGTGTCCCTTCAAATTACAGTGCTTATCTCTAAAACTGTTCTGCAAATGATTTTATGCTGTTTATAAATGTTTTATGGCAAAGATGAAAATGCCGGACTACTGAGTGTTATCTTCAATCTTCTTATGACAACTTCAAGCAACAGCACCCCAGCTTGACCTGACAGGAGACTATTTCCCTGTTTCTCTTTGCCTCCCACTCCATTCCTTCACCTTCCTGCTTATCAAAATACTAACTGGCAAACTTACTGGCCAAGAAATAAGTTTAAGCCCAGATGCATTGTACATTGATGCAATTCTCAAAAACAAACCAGCACAACCTCCCTATGGAATGGTTACTTCAGAGTGAACTGGAGAGCAATATCAGGCTGATCACACCCATAGCAGAGTGGCCAAGGCATGTAAAATCAGGTTAGTAACATGTCAATAACGCTTCCTAAGTATTAGCTTTAAATCTGTGTCTTTCTGTCTCTGATGTGTACATTACCTAAAGAACAGCCCTTACTGTGCAGTATGAGATAATTGTTGCACTCAAATACTGGCCTAAAGGCCTCTTTCATTGCTTACACTCAGGTGCTACTTTGTATCCCTTTTCAAATGGTCCTTGAATAACACAGGAGGGAGATAGATATTAAAAGGAACAGAGATACAACTCCATGTCTGTCAGAAATGGGAGGTAAAGACCAGGTGCTACACTCCTTCCAGACCTGTCAACATTTTCTGTAATTGTTAGCTGTCAAAAAGACTATGTTGAAAAACTAAACTTTTATGAATACATTTTACTATAGAGAGACTAGAAATGAGCGTGAGATAACCAAGTATGTGATACAGATCTAATAAATAATGGAATTAATTTATAGTCTGATTTTCTTAAGAATGACAGGTGTGGGTTAAATGCTCTAAAATGATCCATGCAAAATCATTGTTTAAAACTTTAATTAAAGCAATTCATGAGCTATTCACAAAATCCATTGTCATGCAAGGTATTTGAAGATAATTAGTTTCAAACTAATTGCTGCTTTTGCAGGACCAGAAGGAAAGCATGGAGTTGTAACCCCTGGCTGATCCCAGGCTGGGTTATGCAAAGGTATTCCTAGGAGAGGTATTGCCATGTGTATCCTCTTTGGACAGATTCTTGAGATTCCAGATCCTATCGGAAACTGTGTACACACACAGGCAGACAGATTCACATTTTCTGTATCCTCTTCCTGAGGATGCTGGATGAAGGTGAGGCAGCTGTAGGGTAGGAAGATTTATAGCCACCTTGGTGTGACGCTACTTGATCTTAGAAGTGCTCTGAAAAAAAAAATGTTACCAGCCCAGACAAGGGGTGGTTCTAACAAGTCTGTACCATTCCTGTCTGAAACTGGATCATCCATGTCTGCCCTCAGCCAGGCAGGCATATGCTGAGCTTCCAAGGACTTGTGTGCAGGTGTTTTCTGTGAACAAACAGATAGCTTCTAAGTATGAATTACCAATTCCAACTTGCTTGTTGATCATCCCCTTTCTTCCTGTCAAGACAAAATGCCGTACAGCAGATCATGCTGCACTTCATTACAGAACTAACTTGGGGGAGGATTGGCTGCCATTACAGAAACTAACACATCCAAAATCCTATTTGGTCTTTATCTGGAGTATCCCCAAGGAATTCAGAATGAATGTGGTGTCACAGCTGGCTACCCCAGGTAGTGTTCTGAGAGGGACTGGGCCTTGCTGAGCACCATCCTTCTCCTGCTTTTCTGACCCAAGTGCTTGATGCACCTACTCAGTGCCACACATCTGCGATGTGTGACCACTCCGTCTTCTAAACTTCCTTGTCTTTTTCCTTCCACTTGACAAACTGCAAGATAAACCCCACAAAATTCCCCAAGCAGATGGTCCTCAGGTTGACATTGGACCATACCTCTCATTTCATCATGACTTTGCTGAGCATTGTTAGTGTGTGTCTGTGAGGTTCAGTTTTGATCCTCTTTCTGTGCTCTTCACCCTTCCTTGTATGTGGCTGAGGAGCTCCCATTCAGCAGCTGCAGACATCATTTGGTGGTGGGAAGGGAAAGTAAATATCTCATTTTACTGCCTTTACTGATCCGGAAATAATCTACTGCTCTTCCTTGCTTCTTTGGTGGAAGAAATTCTCTTCACCCATAGTCTGTGACACCAGTTTACAACTGGTGACAGGTGTATATGTAGCACACACTGGCTACACTGCTTTGAAAGAGGTCCAGCTTTGACCTGTGCGTTGTTGCTGAAGGAGGGGTGTGTACATGAAGTAGAATACCAAAAAAGGGTAAGTGATGTTTCTTTCCTGTTACCGAAAGGTGCAACACATGCACTCCTTTTACTGAGCTTTTTTAACAAATGTCTTTCTCTTCTTTTTTTTAAAGCAAATGAAGAAACATCCGTGTCGACAATGTGACAAATCTTTCAGTTCATCCCATAGTTTATGTCGTCACAATCGTATCAAACACAAAGGCATTAGGAAGGTTTATACTTGCTCGTAAGTTCTACTTTTATTTATTAGAAATGGAGTACAAGCCAACAAAACGCAGTGTTCACCGAACAGCTTTTCTTGACCGTATAAAAGCCAGTGTCCCATTTATTCAAAAGATTGGGAATTTAGATGCAGACAGGACAAAGCAATCCACTGTCCTGCCTGCAGACATGTAGCAGTGTCCTGAGAGTGCAGTGAGTAAAGTCTACAAGCAGATCTGAAACTTGGCTGAGCTGGGAGTTCGCATAGGTGGCAGTTCCACCATGGTGAACCTGGTTTTCAATTGCCTCTCAAATACACAACCACTCTTTTAATTTATAAAAGGCACTTGCTTAGCATGACGCTTGAATGTGTGTGTGTTTGTGTGTCTGCAGGCACTGCCCGGATTCAAGACGTACTTTTACCAAGAGATTGATGTTGGAAAAACATATTCAGTTGATGCATGGCATTAAAGACCCTGATGTGAAAGAAATGACTGAGTCTACCAATATGGAAGAAAGGGAAGTAAAAGAAGACACAAAGGTAATCACTTACAAGATTCATTCCATCACTGACAGTGATTTTTTTGTGGGTACATATTCAGGATCTTTAAATAGATACTTATAAATATAAATAGATACTTTTATAGTTATTTTGATGCCATAAATGTCTGACCTTCTATGAAATAGAGCCCCAAAAGCATTGTGTTTATCAGAGTTGCACTGAAATCTGCCAAGGGAAAGTTTCTGATGTTTGCAAGTCACAAATAATTATTAAAAGAACTGCATATTTATGCTTACATGATACCCCATTTATGTCCTTTTTTTAGGTTCCTAGTCCAAAGCGTAAATTAGAAGAACCTGTACTGGAGTTCAGACCTCCACGAGGTGCAATCACTCAGCCATTAAAAAAGCTGAAGATAAATGTTTTTAAAGTTCACAAGTGTGCAGTTTGTGGCTTTACAACAGAAAATCTTCTCCAGTTTCATGAACATATTCCTCAGCATAAATCTGATGGCTCTTCATACCAGTGCAGGGAATGTGGACTCTGCTACACATCTCATGTGTCCCTCTCCAGACACCTCTTCATTGTACATAAGCTGAAGGAGCCTCAGCCAGTGTCAAAACAGAATGGATCTGGGGAGGATAGTCAGCAAGAAAATAAACCCAATCATGAGGATGAATCATCTGACAGTGCAGCATCAGACAGGAGATGCAAAGTGTGTGCGAAGACTTTTGAAACTGAAGCGGCCTTAAACACACATATGAGAACACATGGCATGGCCTTCATTAAGTCCAAAAGAATGAGTTCAGCTGAAAAGTGATCGGATTATTTGGGATGCAGAAATCTCTCTCCACATTGGAATACTAAGGACATTTTTGCTACAGAAAGTTCAAGGTATAATAGTGTTAACAGTACTGTTCAGGCTGTTGCAATATATTCTGCATAAAAGTGTCCCCTTCACCTCATTGTCTATATCCTCAGAACCATTGAAGCAGTATTTGAGTTGAAAAGAGTTTGTATATATTTAAACTAATAATTTTTATACTCTTTGTTATGTGTTTGTATCAGTATCTAGTGGAATTTTTTTTTCTGTTTTGTTTTTTTTCTTTTGTAGTAAGTTTCTTTAAAACAGAGTTCTGAATGCTGGGACAGTTTCTTAGATTCTCTTAAACTGTTTCTTCTTTGAATGCTTCTGAAAGAAAGTTTAGCTAATGGAAGTGCACCAGAAGGCAGTGCTTGGAGGGGAGAGAGGAGGGGAAGCAAGCTAAGGGGAGATTTTAAATTCTAAAAACTTGTGCTTCTAAATGTCTATGGAAGCTTTTAAACTTTCTCTTACAACATATATATTAAAGAAGAAAATAAAAGGTACCACTGCGTATGTAAAATGCAGTGCTGTTTTTTAGGTGGCAACACCAGAACAGATGCAGACCCCCTAGAGAGGTAAAGTACTTTTGAAAAGTATAATTGCACAACTCTATGTATGATAAAGTGATTTTTTTTTTTAGGTCATCAGGTGCTTGTGATCAAAGCTCAAATTGTTACAAAAGGGCTGGGCTGCTCTGGATGTAACAAATAATATGTAACTAGAGGAATAGGTTTATAATGATGATGTTTTTTGTCATGTAATTTATTAAACATTATACAGAAGCGAGTACAGCATTATGTATTTTCCTTTCTGGTTATTGAAAGAAAATAATTAACCCTTGCTACAGGGGTTGGTATTTCCCAGCTCCATATGCTCATGCCAAACATTCTGGTGCTCAGTGTCACATACAGCCACAACTGTGAAGAAGCCAGTGCCCAGCCGTGAGCGTAACTGGGGCTTGAGCTTTGGCACAGGCCCGCCAGTGTTCGGGCAGCCATTTCAAACCTGTCCACTAGTTCCGCTTGCACAAGTACAAAAAGGTACCATCCTGTCCCTTTCAGATAGAGTTCTCTGTGAGAGTATATTTTTGGTTTGGTTTTGCATTTTATACCTTGTATGTATCCCTACAAAAAAAAAATTTTGTACTTTTTTTTAAAACAAATTGTGTACATATAGATAGCTGCATGATAAACGGTAGAAATTGTTGAGTTCCTCCAAGGTCTTGCTGCTCTCAGATGTTACTATACACTCTGTCCATTACAACTGTATTAAACACATTTCATATGTAAATAAATGTGGAGCATTTTGCCCTTAAAGATTTGTGAGATTCTCTTATTTATCATTAAATTTTAACAGTTTTAAAGTTTGAAGTGTTTAAAAGAAATATGGATCCTCTCGGCCACCTCTGTAAAACTCAGTCACTCTAGAAATTGTGTATCAAAGACATTAGTTCTGTTCTCTCCATCCTCATTCTTATTTTGGCTCATCAGTAAATGTTTGTTAGCCCAGTGATATTACTGGCATACTGAGTGGTTATGAGGTACTTCTCCATCCTACAACATGCAGTGGGCACAGGACCTCGGTGTGTGATGTACACTGCCACCACTGCCCTTCCCATTCAGTGTATACCTCGGAACACTTGTTTGTTGATGTGCACTGTCAACTGTACAACAAATGAGTTATCACTATGCAGAATGGTGTTTTGTATACAGTGAACAGATAATAAAAGTTAAGTTTTCACAGCCATTACTAATACTTTTGTTTATTTTCCCTTTTCACTTGTCCCTGCAAAGGATGCTGTGAACCAGTAGCTCATGCCATTTTTGGTGCTACCAAGATGCAAACCATGAAAATTTCCTGATGAGTAACCTGATGATGTAAACAGGTTCATGGTTCCAGCCCAGGCACCAGGGTCCCATGCTGCCACAGCCCCACAGGAGCTCCCTGCACAGCCAGGGAGTGCAGCCCAGCTGCTGGGCAGGGCGCTCTATGCAGCTCTACCTGGAAGATTGATTTAACTCTTCTGCCAGTAACCTCTTGAAAAGCTTAAGGGATTGGGTCTTGAAGTGCCCCGTAAGCTCCAGGCACATTTCTGTATCAGAGCTACACACTTCCTAAGAGAAGGATAATGTCCTGAAGACCAAGAGGTGAACCATGTAAAGCAACATGAGACACAGTGAAAAGGCACGAATCAAAGCTGGCATACCTAGGGGAATTATTTCCTCTTGTAAACCAAAAAAAAAAATTTAAGCTTATTTTTACCTAGGATCCGACATTTGAATTATTTGCTTTTAATTAACACTGTGACACTTGACAGTCAATTGCAATGACATTAATATTGCCCTTTTTTACACCTTTCCTCCGAGGATTTAACAGTAACAGATTAAACTGCATAAAACTCTCTGTGAGGTAGGAAAAGGATCATTTAGCCTTCACCATTTTGCAGCCACTCTCGTTGGAAGCAGAGGTGCTCTAACGTTGCACCTTAACTGCAGCAAGCGGATTGGAACAGAAACAAAGGCTTTAGGGAGCATTTGGGCAGAACAAAGTGTTACTGTCAGGTCTGGGGTTCACATGGTGCTGCTTCACCCTATTTACCCTGTACTAAAGCAGGGATTTCTGATCTCCGTGGAGACAGTGCCTATCTGTGTGTACATACGTACGTATATCTCTTCTTGTGTACCTTTCCATCCCATTCCTTCTCTTCAGGGAGTCAGGGAGCGCACTGAGACCTCTGCCCAAGTATCCAGCTACAGAGAAAACTGCCCAACAAGGGCTGCATCAAGGCTCAGATCCACCTGCCAACACGGCCTCAACAGAACTGATTTTTCACTTGCTAATATTGCTTAACCTCACATCAGGGCACATGGGCAGTGCTTGGCTGCAGGTCACCTGGCTCAGGCTGTCCCTAGAGCTGTGCATCCGTGGAATCTTTGGGAAACAGCACCAAAACAAGTCAGTGGTGCTGCAGTGTGGGGGATGAAACCCACAAACCATTCTGGAAGGTTTTCAGTGTGTCCTCATGGGGATACACACTCAGTTATCAGCGGGAAAGTAACAGAAAGTGACATCATGGCAGTTCACAATAGCCCAGCAAGTCAGCATAGAGCCAGCCGGCTGCATTGTGCACGGGGCCCTACTGAGACGCTTTCCAAAACATGCAATTTGCCACAACAAAAAGGCCCATGAGAAAGGCTGCAAAACCATCCAGAAGGAACAATGAGCACAGGGAAGTGGGACACCCTGTCAGCCAGAGCCACCTCACTCTGTGCAATCAACCCCATAGGAAGGAGAAGGCCCTGCCACCAGGGCAGTGTGCTCGAAGGAGAGGTGAGCACAGTGCCTCCTCAGCCCTGCCACCAAGCCTGGCTCCTGGGCACACATACTGATGGGGCCACCCCTGTGGTACAGCACCAGACCCTCCCTGGGCCCATTTGTGCTCTCCCATGCATGGTGGGTTCTCACCATGCCATCCACTGCCTCAGTGTAGCATGCCCCAACCCTTCATCCCCCACCATACACATGGGGGCTTATGCATCTTGCTGTCTCTCTAAACTCAGCTAGAAATAAGTCTGATTAAATTAATGCATTTGTGCATGACCCCTGTAGCAAGTCCCACGTGCATCTGCCACCCTTGCTCCTGGGGTTTCTGGCCATGACAAGGTATCTTTTGTGCGCCTTGCACAGGGCCCTTGGTACGTCGCTTGGGGAGGTGTTTAGTCTTGCCTTGGCCAGTTGGCCTGCTTGCACATCGGTACAGCCAGAGGTAAATCTGACCACAATCACTGTACTTTTAGACTTGTCTGGGTTTTTTTTATTTCTGGAGGGCACTTACAGATGCACAACCTGACCTGCCAAAGGCCCCAGTGTTTTTGGTTCTTAACCTCTGTACCTGTGGGGAAATTCAGTATGGCAAGCCTATTTACTTTTAAACGGATTTTTATATTACTCTGACCTTTTCATTCTGTTAATATTACCTTTCTCAGTACACCCAGTATACACACACAGCTGCCAGGCCAATAATGGGACATAAAATAACCTATTTTAGTTGAAAACCTTTTTCAAATATTAGGGCAGTTCAGTAGTCAATTCTTTGTATTTGAATTTCAGATCATTACTAAAAGGTTATCTGTCTAGGCTCCCTGAAGGGTGACTAGGATGGAGAAGGGAGTGACGAGAGTAATAAGTACAGAACATGGGAAACAGAGAAGGGACAAACATTCCTGACCCACGTTCCTGGGCTTTGAGTACAAACTGGGTTCTGCACCCAGAAGTGGATGCAGAAGGAGTTCAAAAGAAGGAGCCATTTCCTGTCTCCTCCCTGGACACTTCTTCCCTTTGAAAAAAAATTCTATTTGCTCCTCAACAGTGAGTGTACAAAAACTGGGTTCAATGCTATTTCTTTCATAGCTGGGGAAAAAAGCTTTCCTTCGTGGGGACCAAATGACCCATTTGAGGGCATCACAGTCAGACACTGCACTAGGAGTGACCCAGACTCACCTGGAAAATGAACTGGAGGCACAACAGCTTTCTTCTCTGCTGCCCAGCTTTCTACATTGAAGGAGGAAATGTATTTGGCACAGTAATATGACTATTAGCAAAATAAGCTAAGCCTTGTATCCTTCCCAGATATGTCCCCTAATATGATTTGGCAAAAGACTGTATGCAGTTCATTTATTCTCTAGTCTCAAATTCTGCTATTTTCTATTCAATTACTCTAATCTGATGGTGGGAATATGGATGCAGTGCATTTTTAGTATTGCTCTTTCCGAGTCAGTCCTCACTTTGCTAATATTGCCATAGCTCTGCAGGCCAGATTGATATTGCAGGTCAAGGACAACAATATTTCCTGGTTTAAGTGACTGTCGCTTTCTCTCTTATAATGGGGAGCAGACTCTGAAGAATGCACTCAGGCTGGAGGAGCTATGGTCTCAAAATATCACTTGACCATTACATTTACATATTCTTGCTCTTGGCAGAATGAGCAGAGTCCCTTCTGTGCTGCTCCAGGCAGTTCACCTCCCTGAGCTGTTTCCCACACACTGTGTGCCCCACTCATGTAATGTCAAGCCCTTTCCAAAGGCTCAGGAAAGTCAAGGCACGAGCATCAAACAGCAGACTCTGCAGACAGAGACATCGGACTCCACTGAACTCAGTGACCAGGGGCCAGATTGTCTTACATGGTGCTCTGATTGAGGCCTTCAAATGCTATCACATATTATCACATATTTATCACATAATTTCTCTGGGGTTTTCCTAGTTAGTGTTTTAGCCTTAGTTCTTCAGTGCAGGTTAAGCAAATAGCAAATAATTGATGAGCATCATTATACCCATTTCCCAGCACAAAGCAAAACCTAACACATTACATGCATTTTTAGTCTACTAAGAGATTGTTCTTGAATAAAATAAAATATTTCCTTTTTTTACAATTTTTTTAAAAACCTTTTTGCCTTCCCCTCATTTACTCCTGGGCAGTTTTAAAAATTAAACTCTTTTTTTTCACTTGGGAAAGCCTAAACATTTTTTCCGGTTGTTTCTGATTTATTTTTTCCTGT
The DNA here is from genome assembly GCA_035047845.1 of Dendrocincla fuliginosa. Lineage (NCBI taxonomy): Eukaryota > Metazoa > Chordata > Aves > Passeriformes > Dendrocolaptidae > Dendrocincla > Dendrocincla fuliginosa. The sequence continues at coordinate 70,817,113 of JAWWMO010000096.1, forward strand.
TCCATGGGAGAAGGGAAAGGAAAAGAGAACATTATTTGCTGAATTCTGCTGAATGTTCAGATAGTTGGATCCCCCCTCCATGCCCCCTTTTTTCCCAGAAAAATAAATTATTTTCACAAATAAACTATTCCCTGAAACAAATCCACTCAGCTGAAATCTGATTAGCTCTGCAGACAGTGGGATGCAGAGCAGACTAAAAATGTTGACTCATACACTTAGAAACACAAGAATGCAAAGCGCCCCCAGGGTTGCAAACCGTGCCTGTGAACAGGTCCTTGCCAGCTCCCAAGGCAGATGACAAGATTCATGAGAGAAGTGACATGAGGCAGAAGCCATGCATGCTCCAAAGCAGTGGCCTCCAAAGTGGGGGTGCACATCCACGAGCATGCAGGAAGAAAATATTCCTCGTACCATTACAAAAATGCAATGAAATGCAAGTATTAGAAGAATGCAGAAGGGAGTAGAGTACTGGTGCAAGTGGCATCCCATTGCTTTTGAACAGCCCTGTGTGCATTACTGGCTGCTCTAACAGTCTATTGAGCAACAGGAATGGGAAGCAGAATAGCTCCAGATGTTTTTGGACAAAAAGAGTGCTTGCTGGGGAGGGCAGTTATTGAGCTGCTGCTGGTTTTTACTGAGCAGCTGCAAATGGACTGGTGTGGCTTTCCCTATTAACCCACATTTTTCAGCACGGGTGCAAGGTGCGAGTTCTGTGCCCATGACCAAGCTTTTAGAAAGCAAAGAGCTGTAATTCAATAGGATATGTACAGTCTGTTTGCAAAGGTCTGGCAAATCTGCCAGAATGCCAGGAGCTACATTCTTCTGTGTATTAAAAAACCAGCATAATTTTCTAGCTGCAGAGCTCCAAAAGACCTACTGTACAAATATTGAAGTCAAACACCCAGAGTATGGGAAGATTTCAAAACACATGTAACCTTTAATAATCTAAATCGTGCAGCTGGTAAAATAACAAAGCCACCAACAGAAGTGTGGGTGACTCCTAGCATCTGTGGAAAAGGAAGAAAAGCAGCTTACTAACATGCTGCCCTTGCCTCACCATGGACAACGGGGAAGTACAAGTGTTTTTCTGACCTGTCAAGCACCAATCACAATCAAACTGACAGGCAAAGGTACTGTGGTCTCAGAATTAAGTGTGGGTTCATGCCTTGGACAAAAAAATGTCCCATCTCTTTGAACAAAAAAATAAGGAGCTTCAATCCCACCAGGTCTCAACAGAAAGCTGCCGCCTTGCCTTTCTAAATTCTCCAAATGCCAGCTCTACTTCTTCTCGCTATTTGTCACTGAATTAGAGTCTATCACCTGAACTTCCACTTTTAATGCTTTCCATCAGGAATGACTGAAGGAACTGTTCTAACACTGATCAGTCTTTGTCATTTAATTTTTCTTAGATCCTGCCATTTCCCTGCCAAGTGACTGTCTTTTAGCTCCAAAACTGATACATTTCTACTTCGCAAAAGGCAAGAGTAATTTTCTGCCCATTTTGTGAATTAAAGCACTACCCACAAATAACGGAGATCATTTTCCTATCACAATCGCCTTCGTTCTGTGCGTTGCAGCGTTGCAACCCTAGTCTAGAATGAACATTCTGCCATTCATTCTCAGCCACTCATCGTGTGACAACCTCTCACCTCCAGCGAGGCTGCACAGTTCCGTGTTTGCAGGAAGCACAGCAGCTCCCAAGTCTCCCTGCCTGCTTTGCATCCATGGCATCCTGCAGCAGCCTCAGCAGCCTCTCAGCCTGGGCTGGAGCGCTCGGCAGAGCCCCGGCCAGCCCCACACTTGCCCCCGGTGGCTGCCGGTGCCGGTGTGGCCCGAATCCCACCCCGCTCCGTACCTGAGGGGGCAGAGCAGCCTCACAGCGCGGTGCCACGGCACGGTCACGCGTCACAGTGCTGCCAGCTGGCATGTCGAACACGGTGAAGTCTGAAAAAGTTTATTGGAGGATAATGTCACCCAACCTGAGCCATTTCGAGCACCACAACCACTACAAAATAACCTTGCACAAAAGTTATACACTTGCTTGGGAAAACTGGGTGATAGAAAAATGTCAGATATTTACTGCTACATGTAAACACATCATTAAATGCAAAGTAAGGATTAAATCTATCCTACTTCAGGAGCAATTTGGGTGTCACATGGTGTGTTTTGGAATACAAACTGATTTGTTGTGGGGGTTTTTATATTAATGCAGATATGATATTCTGCATTAATATAACGAATCAATAGTTAAGGTGAAACGTACAGCTATAGTGACAAGAAATAACATAAAGATTTCCTTCCAACAGCAAAGTAAATTTAACAAAGATGCCTTTGTCAGATTATTTCTAATTGACTGAGTTACTGGTCTGAATCCCTAGTATGTTCAAATGTTTTTAGATGTACTCCAGGTATAACTATTTCTGCAGTGAATGAGATTTTGGCCTCTTTTTTTGCTTTCTGTGAAAGAAATGTAATTACACAGTGGGTAGCTTACGGGCCATATACTTTAATTATCAGTTTTGTGATCATGATTTCCCCGTTGTATAGGTATCAGACACATGGGAAATGTGCTTATGGAGCAGCCAGCCTAGGAAAAGCAGACTTTGCCAAGCACTAACAAGGTTTACAGGCTCCAAAGTGGGCATGCATTTTAAATCATCATCACATTCCACATCTAACACCACCACAAATGCAACTGACAGTTTATTCATCATGGTAACCTACAGGTACTTTCACTTTCCCTAAAAGTTTCCCTGACCTATTACTTTTATCATTCCTTTTCTCTCTTATATGGATGCCTGTGTAAACTTTGTAAAAGACATTGATACATCACTGAAGAAGCATGAAAAACAATGAATGTATGGCTCCTGACTGTGGATAACAATTATCCAAGAGAGACTGTGACTTTGTTTCCCTTATGTTGATCACACTTTCCAATAATTTTGTCCCAATTGCCTTTCTTACTTACTGTTTTCTCTTGTTTTGTTGTTTTTTAAAGGCAAGCAGATTTGTACACAAAGGCAAAAAACTCTATTTAAAAAACAATCTAAGTAGTGTATTACAAAAAACCTACTCAGGGGAATTGCAGAAAACCTTTTGTTGGGCGAGTCTATCAAATATTTCAGTGGGCAGATCCCATTCTTAAATAACAGAGAACTTTGTTCCACATCTTTTTCAATTAAAATCTTAACCACACAATGAAAATGCAAAATCTTACCGAGTTTGTTCTTGTGTCTTAGTAATTACTTATGAATACTACATCTGCTCAAAGGGGATTGTGACAAATATTTTTCTCTGTCGAGTATTTGAAGGGTATCAGAGAGAACTAACCTGAAATAATGTACATTTATAGAAACTCCTGTGTACTAAGTAAAGGAATACTGGTGTCACTGAAAGAATAATCAGGCAAGAGGGTGAAGGATCTTTTCAAGATCATGCTAGCTAGTGTCCTAGGAGCTTTATTTCCAATACCCCTGTGCCATTTCTGTCCATTCCTGAGAGCATTACACCTTCCTCTGTGATCCAATGCCAGTTCTGCCTAAGTCAGTCCTAGTCCCTCTTGTCCAACTGTTTGCCAACAGAAAATCTTTATCAATTTCTGGCAAATTACCAAACCACTTCCCAGTCCTCCACAAACTGTTTCCTTCCATTTATCTTAGCAGCATTTCATTGTGTTCCTTGTTCTCACACTATCATTCCCAGTCTTCAGGGGCTTATTCTGAACCTGGTGAAAAGCTCATTGGGTTTGGTTCATTTAATTCACATGAAACCAGGGGCTGGGCCATGACCTGCACCCACGTGGTAGTTGTTGCTCCAGACTCATGCAGTCATTCAGACGCCAGACTGGAAATGGGTGTGAAGTCCCCCTGTGAAGCCCCAGGGGCCTGACCACCCTCCAGCCCCACGGCGAGCAGCCCTGGCCCTTCCTGCCGGCAGACAGGCCTGTGGAGGGCACCGAGGGGCTGCCGCTCCCGGCCGGGGCTCTTCTGGGCCTCTGTGCTCACCTCTGATTGAGGCCACGGAGCGGCCCCCAAACAAACACTGAGGTCACCGCTGGCTGCTGAGCTGAGATGGCTCTGCTCACAGCTGGTGAGGAGGACACTGCAGCGTGCCGGCCCGCAGGCTCCCGAGGCACATCGCACTGCGGGCGCTGTGCCCGCTCCCACTGCGGGGTGAAGGGCTTGGCCTGGGACCAGGGCGAGGCCGCTCCACCCTGACCCCTCGCTGTGCCCTCAGAGCCCCCCCGGGCCGCCCCCCGGGGCCGCGCCCGCCCCGCGCTCCTCCCCTCGCCCCTCACGGCCCCGCGCGCCGTTCCCGCGCGCCGTTCCCGCGCTGAGCACAGCGCCCCCTGCCGCCCACCCGCGGCCCGCCAATGAGCGGCGCACACGCAGCGGCGGCCCCAGGGCTGCCCGTGGCAGCCGCCTGACCCAAAGCGGGCGGTCCGGGAGGCCGACGCCGCCGTCCCGGTGCTCCGCGGGGCAGCGCGGCCCGTCCCGGTGCTCCGCGGGGCAGCGCCGCCCGTCCCGCCGTGCCGAGAGGTTTGAGCGCCCGCCGGGAGCCCCTTGGGACAGCCAGCTGCTCAGGCATCTCCAGTGGCAGCAGGCGAGGGGGCTCACCCTCAGGGCCGCTCGCCGCGGTGTATGCTGGGAGTTGTAGTTCGCGCTTCGTGGAGGCTCGCTGAGAGTCCCCGGGGCGG
>JAWWMO010000096.1:70842178-70868340 GCA_035047845.1 Dendrocincla fuliginosa
GTGCGGGGCTGGGGTCCTGGGTAACCCCGGTGTTGCAGCCGGGGCCGGCCCGAGCAGGGTACCCCGCTGAGCCCGGCAGCGGCTGTGGGAAACCGCGGTGGGATGGGCGGCGAGCGGCGCGCCGGGCGCGGTGGGACCGACCCGGGACGGTGGGAGCCGCGGGAGCCGCTGCCGGGTGCGGCGGCGGCCGGGCCCGGTAAAGGAGGCTCAGCGAAGGAGCCGGCGAAGGGCGAGAGGGTCCCGGGCCGGAGGGCAGCCGGTGCCCGGCGCGGCTTGCGCTGTGCGGCGGCTCCCGGAACCTCACCGCGTTTCGCTTGCCCGACGGCTCTAGCACACATCCCTCTCGGCCCGTTTTTATGTGAGTCGGGTTCACGGCGGCCGCTCGAAAGCTGCCCCGCGGGAGGATTCGCGGGACTGAGCCGGGTCAGGAGCACTGGGGTAAACGCTGCGGCGCTGGTGCCCTGTGGACGCTCACCCTGCGCCCGGCTGCCTCCAAGGGCACTTTACAGACCAGGTACTTTTGGGCAGGAGGGATGCAGGAGACACCTGAAGTAGATGGACTCATCCTTTAAGACTTCTCAAGCCTCGGGGATGCGCTAGGCAATATTTGTGAGGAAGTTTTCCACCATGCTCGTATAGGACAGAGCCTGTGAGGAGAGCCTATTCTGTGACCCTGTCCTCCACAGCGCGAGTGGGATTGGGAGGTAGCGGACAGGGCATGGTTTCTTGGGGGGTATACGAAATGTTTTTGGAGGTGAGGCAGAGAGCCAAATCCCACACATCACTTCATACTTGGCTTGGTGGAAGATGTGGACGCAGCACAGTTACCAATCAGGCAACGGGATTATGTCTCCTGCATCACTATTTTTGCTGTTTTTCTCTTTCCGTCACTTTATTGCTTTTTACACTAGCACTTCCCAGTTCCTCTGAGGCCATCAGCTGTCTTTTGTCCCAGGTGGCTTAAGGGACAAACATAGCAACATCCAGAGGGGTTTTGAACCTCCACTTAGCTTTGTAGATGCTTCAGTTTGAAGCCTGAGGAGCTTATGTGAATGAAAAACACCATTGATGCTGATGCTGCTTCCTCCAGATATATTTGCTAGTCTATTAAAAGATAAATCAATCACTCAATAAATCTTCATTTTTGCTTCCCCTCCTACCGAAACAGGCTGCATTTTGTATAGCTTTTTCCAGAGGAATCACTTCAAAGATTGGCAGTGGTTGCTTCTGCCAGTGCCCACACCTTTTGCAGATTTATGGGTTTATGTCCCCAAGTTAATTCCTTTTAGAAGTGCACGGCTTTTTCTATCTCCAGGTGAGGCTTGCCTTCACTGACTGCTTGGGAGTGGGGGAGTGGTTCGGGGCCGAAAGAACTCAGCCATCCGTTTTTAAAGAGGGAAGAGGCCAACAGAAGAGACAAGAAAAGGTTAGTGTGGCTTTTGTGTGCAATGTAAAAAGCAAGTCAATACCATTGTAGGGGCATTGGAAGGTACTCAAAGCAATCAGTCAGGAGCCATTGTGTTCCCTTAATCTACATGTGTATTTCCCAAGAACTCTTATTAGTGAAGATGAATGAACTGTGCTATGTCCCTAATTTCTTCTAGTTTGGAGCTGGGGTTTTACGGTACTCACAACCAGCACAAAACATGCCCTTCCTCCCAGGAGCCCTGGGCAAATTTGGGAGTCATTTTTGCTTGTTGTAGAGGAAGGATAGCAAGGTGAGACAAAGGAGCAAAAGTCTTTAGTCAGTGCCATAAAGGGCATTGGATCTTGGCACGGTTGCTGCTGTGAAAATTGTCAGTTACTGGGGCAAGGCTCCATTTTTTTGTGGTTAATCACGACGTGAATGTGCAGCAAAAAAGCCCTTGAAGGTGGTGCTTGAGTCCAACACAGGACGCAAGAGACCTTCCTAACGGAGAAGGTTCCTCTTTCCTCAGCAATAGGCTACTACAGTTGTATTTTCCATATGGAGCTACATTTGTCACTGTAGCATCCTTCTTGCAGGGGAGTGGAGTTGCTGAAAGATAAAGCGACCCCCTTGGTCCCAATTTGAAAAAATGCCGAAACCCCCCCCCCCCCGCCCTTAACCCTGTAGCGGAGCAGAGAGAGCTCTCAATCTTCCAACTCCAAATCTGTCTTTTCTCTCTTGCTGCGCTTCAGGCACAGGCACTCATGTGAGGCATCACAGTGCTCCGGCGAGGGATGAAGTCTAATGGTTCTCTGATTAAAGAATTCAGAGGGATAAAGGAAGGTAACTGAACATTTCCCTTTGGTCTAATGTACTGGCTGTCAGTTGAATCCTCTGGGATCTGTGTCTTATTAGTATGAAGCCTCAGAAACTGATCTGTGGTACACCACAGCTTCCCGAAGACCGTTTACTTTTGGATATTTACAGGGGCAATCAGAATCAAATTTGAGAGTATTCATTAGGGGATGAAACAGGCAGGATTTGTTACTTGCCTTTCCAAGAGATACTCCCCATTCCATCAGCTTTTTTTTTTTTTTTTCCAATGTATTATTACAATTACTGCTGAAATTATGCTTGGAAACTAACGAAACTTCTCAAGATGCAACTGGCTGCTCTGTCTCCTTTCTGCACATGCATAGTGAAAACCAAATGGGAACAAATTTCATCCTGTTGGTGTTGTTGAGACGTGTGTATGGGACAGGGCTTCACACAATGAAATCGGCACCAAAACATGCCACAGATTCTTCCTTCCTTTGCTTCCACCTTTTCTTTATATCAAGCTGAAATAATTACTGCCTTGACAGAGCAGACATTTGAAGCTGAAGTCACACTGCAGGTGGGACATTCCTCTCCAGACCAGAGATGTGCAGCAGGGAGCACCTCCTTGAATGATAAATGGGGCTTCCAAGGTCAGAGAGCAAATCAACAGGAGGGAAGCAAGGAAAAGGGGGAAATATTCATCCTGAAGGAACCTGTACCCTCCTGCAGTATGCATGCAATGTATAATCCAACAGATTGTTAAGAACTGAAAGAAAAAAACCTCAGCTTTGCTTTTTTCCTCCCCAGAAATTTCCAGGTGTGCAGTTTAAGAACCTTCTTGGAAACATAATGCCCAAGGAAGCTGCTGCCTCCTCCTGTCACTGCATTGCTTGTGCTTTGGGTTTTTTTCTGATGAGATTTTTATTTATCTGCCCGAGGAGAGTCAGTTGTGTTTTCTGTGGTGTCTGTCTGGGCTGTGGGTATGGAATAGGCTGTAACTGCTCTGGGAGCTGGGCAGCCTTTTCTGGTGAGAGCACCATGGGGGGGTACAAGGACGCCAGCATTTAGTCTCACCATGCTCAGCCATCCCTCCAGAGGGAATGGAGGCTCATGCTATAAGGCTATATTAATGCAATCCTTCTTTACTTGTTTTCCAATTAGCCTAATTGAATTCAGATTGCTTAAAAGTGGGCACTAGAGACATTTATCTTGATGGGATGACGGCCTTGAGCTCCAGCGATCCTATTAACTATAAGAACCCAAATCCCAGGTAGGGTCGGTCCAGCAGTAGCTCCCATGTGACTTAACACTTTAATCTGCTCCTCTTCTGTCCAGCACACACACAGAACAGACATGTACATGTCCCTTCTCACATGTGCATAGGTGCAAGCACACATGTACACATGAGCATTTGTGCACACATATGAACACAAGCACATCCCTATACACATCAGCACACATGCACATGCACACATATGCAATGGTGGTGCCTTAAGACAAACAACCTTAGGAGAAAGGTTTAGCACAAGATGGAGAAAAACATTGGAGAAAGACCTTCTTTCCATTTTCTGGAGAGCTGGAGCAGAGTCGGTGTGCTGACTGCCTGCCTGCCTGCTCACCCTCCTCCAGGCTCCCCTCTGACCTGTCCCCAGGGCTAAGCTGCATGCCCAGTGACGTGTACCCGATGTGGTCCTGCCACATCCTGCCTGCATGCCTCCCCAGGCCTGCACTGGTGTCTGGGGACAGGGACAGCTGGTGCTGGAGGGATGAACCATGCAGGTGCTGGCAGGGAGCAGGTAGCCGCCTCCGGCAGGAGGATCACACTCCTGAGGGCAGATTTGCCGCTCTGCCCTGACCATTGTAACACCCTGCACAAGGGTTCTCAGGGATATCTGGGGCAATGGTGCTATGTCATCGCCTGCCTCCGGAGCTGGGCCCCACTGTACCCCAGTGCTCCTGTGCTCAGCCCAGTGCCAGCCCCAGGGCAGGTGCAAGCCCTGGCCCCAGCACCCCAAGGAAGCTCCATCTGAGTGCAGGGGATCAGGTCAGAAACCAGCACCTTCTGCGAAACAGTCCAGCTCTGTGACTCCAGACTGAGAGTGTGTGAGTCTTTGGTCTAACGGTGGTTAGAAGCAGCCCTTGCTTCTGCCAGCAGCCCTTCACTGGGGCTGGAGAGGGCTCCCATCCTGCACCAGCCCCCAGCCACCTCTCAGGCCCGCTTGCCTCTGCCCGCCCTGACATGTTTTTGGAATCTCATTAATCGCTTGTTTGGTGATTCTGACTGTACTTTCTTCTCTGACACTTTAAACCGTGTAAATGCTGATCCTATATCTGCTGACGAATTTAATTAGATCCTTTAAACCACCAGATGCTTTCAGTAAGATTTTCAGGATGTCCCAGGCACATTTTAATTCAAAGGCTGAAAGCCTTAGGCTTGTTTACTTTGGTGTTTTATAGATAAGACAATTCAGTCTGTAAAGCAACAGAACATTGTGGATACATCAGCCAGGTTTATACAAATGCAGGGGGAAATACATTGATCCTCACAAACTATAGGCTGGTTGAACTGAGCTGGTGACTATTTTAACTACTTTATGTAAAGACCTCCTAAAAGACCCCCCCTGTCTTTCCACATAGGTAATTAAATTTTCTGGTGACATGTGAGAGAGGGATCCCAAGAGACAGAAATCAGATCAGAAGTCTTGTTGGTTTTAGGCAGAACAGATCTGATGCTTGATGGACCTGCTGAAGACAGGTTTTCTTCACTAAATAAATGACCTGTGAGAGTATGAGAGCCATTGAAAGCACCAGAATATCCTCTGGAAAAAGCAAGGAAGGTCAAAGCTTGTCAACATGTGTTTCTTAGGTAGGAAAGAAGTGAGCAAGAAGAAAAAGCATATTTTCTTGGGATTACAATGGGGAAAATACTGGGTAATGTTTTCAAGCAGGTCTGTGCAGTTTATACTTGAATAGTGATTCATTAAAACACTTTCTCAAGAGGATGCCTTGTATCCAAGAATCCCCCTATGCAGAGTTCTCCCATAGAGGACAAGGACTTGCTACCTCTCTCTGTCCCTAAGCTGGCAGCTGCAGTGTCGCTGCCGGGAAGCCTCAGCTGGTGGCTCCTGGAAGGCTGGAGCTGTGCAGGACACAGGGCAGGGCTGAGCCCCACGCTGCCCAGGGTTGTGCGGGGACACATAGGGGCTCTTTTGCCACCAGAGCTGAGGTTCTGTGCAGCTGCGGGTTAAGGCACCCAGCCAAGGGGCTGCTAGACAGGGAAGGCTGCCGAAGTGACCTCACACAGTCACATGAGAGAAATTCACTCACTGGCAAGCAAAATAGAGGCACCAATTTGGTTTATATCTTGCTCTATTTGTAGGAAGGAATCTCAGCTTCTTTACTGTTAGCAAACTGGCTGCATTCAGGGAAACTAGGAACTACCTACCAAGAGCATTTCAACATATGTGTGCGAGGAGTGCTTTTAGAAAGTGCCTGTGTGCCCACCAGTAACATTAGGGGAAAAAATGGCAATCAGCTTGAACTGCTGTAAAGGATTCTAGTAGAAAATAGGTAAAAGAAATACAAATAAATATATTTGCCTAGATTAATCCATATATGATGAACACATAAAGCTGTACAGTGCCATCTCTGTCATTTTTCTGCCAGGAAGGTGGGCACCATTAAAACTGTTGATGAGCTTCTTAAAAGTAGCTGATTCTCTCTGGCCTTTTCCCTTTTGCAGTGTCTGTGCCAATGCTGCAGCAGAAGGTGCTAGGGTGACCCTTCCTGGCCATTGGCACCCAGCACCTGCTGGAGCAGGAGGTGAACCTCTCCCCCTTGCCCTCCCCTCTGCCTCACTGCAGAAGTGGCAGTGAGAATTTGCCCTCCTGTCCAAGTGTGGACAAAGGGGTAGAAAGAGAGAGAGAAAAGACAAAGAGAAAAGAAGGAAGAAAGGAAAAGGAAAAAGAAAAGGAAGAAAGGGAAAAGGAAAAGGAAAAGAGGAAGGGAGGGAAAGAGAAAGAAAGGAGACAAACCATACTTACTGCATTTGTTCATTTAAAATTAATGTTTTTACTTGATTAGGTGGAGACAGAAAGAGAGAGAGAGAATGAGACTTATAAACCTGTAGGAAGGTGCTACATACATTCATTTCTAAATTTATTTCACAAGCTAGCTCTTGGAGACCTTACAAAGTCCTTCCTTTATAGAATACTTGAGCCCTTCTGGAGTAGCATCCTGCCTGTCCCACAGCTTCAGTCAGATTTAGCACACAGGAAAGCCATGCTTTTTCTCCAAGTTGAGGTGCTCTACCCTACCATGGCATAACCTTCCAGGTGGGCCAGATTTATGTTTAGACTTTGATGGAGATAACTCCTGGAATCAACGTGGTGAGCTCATTTTAACCTGTACAAGTTATGTGCTGGTACCCCAAGCCCCAGAATTTGGCACACGTAGCAGCCAAGCAGAAAGTCACTACTGTCCCTTGACATTTGAATTGCCTTTGAAGACCAAGAGACTGTGAAAGGGAAGCAACCTGGAGAAGCCTGTGCTGCAACAGAGCAGGGCTCACTGATAGCTCCCAAGACTTGGTTTCCTACAAGTCCTCACTCAGTGTTACATATGACAACATTTTTGTACCAAGCCATTGAGTTACACGCTTCACTTTTTGCCTTTTGCTACATTGAGTAGAGAGATGGTAAAGAAAAAATCTTTCAAGTTTTTGCAGCAAATGTCAGCGTTTGAATACTGTGTTTGTTTCAAAATGTTTGAAACAGACATGTTTTTATAAGAAATATATGCATTTATTTCTGAAAGCAGTTTTAAGTGAGCAGTTACCTATATGTGATGTATCAGAAGTACAATTTTGCTAAGCAATAGACATTTAATAGCATTTGATCACTTTGAAAAATGGAAAAAGGCACATTTTTTCCCCAATATTTACTTCTTTTAAGCCATTTTCTCCATGGGGAAAAATGTTATGTTAAGAAATGAGGATCACTTCTAACTTCGTCCTAGGCAGTCACAACATGTAGATATTCACTCTCCCCTCAGGGTTCTAAGTCTCTCTCTCATCACTTTTCTATATTTACACTGAATGCTATAGAGCTAAGTGCATCCTTCTGCCTGCCCGCATTCTGCAGCCCTGACGAGACAAGACTGAAGTCACAACCCTTGGGTAGCGGTCGCTCTTTTACATCACAGAACATTTCTGTTCAGCTGCCTGTTTTATTTCAGTGAAGGTGGCCTGTGCCTTTTCTTTGATCGCATCCATGTCCATATTCTGGATGTTCTGCAGCTGTCCGAGGATAGAGTCTTTGTCCTCTTCCTCCTCCTGATCTTCTGCCACCATCTTCTGCAGGTCTTCTGGCAAACCCACATCATCTCCAGCCATCTGTATTTGATTCTCATCCAATTCACTCTGATACAAAAAACCAGAAAATAAAAACAGCACATGAGAGTGTTTCTGCTCTCCCAGAATCTACAGATGAGTCTTTTTTTTTTTTTTTTGGGGAGTACCAAAATAGAGGCACAGATTTTTCAGTCAAAGTTTTTGGGTGTAACTTGTGAATTCAGGGGCTCAACCAGCCTCCATGCAAGTTCCAAGATCTTTCAGACAATGTCTACTGTATTTATTTGAAGGGCTTCAGCACTGTCAGAACTGAAGCTCTCAGTGTCACTTGCCATTTTAGAAATCTTTGACATATGTGTTGGCTGTGGTAACACACTGATACTGCAGGAATTCCATTCCAACTTGTTTGTATCCATGAAAACCATGCTGCAGTATGCTGGCAAGCCTGCCAGCTGCTATGCTGTGCCTGTCAGCTTCTGGGCAAGGAAGCAATAGCTCTAGAAAAACTGTGTGGCTACCATTTCCCTATTGTTGGTAGGGATTTTTAGGTATCAGCAATAAACTGAAGCGTTCTGGAAGGAAGATGCATTAAACTTAGGAAAGAATTCTATGATCTAGGAAGCCTGTGAACCAGAAAGTCTGGTTTGAATAAATCATGTGGACATACAAACTGCATGTTGAACAGAACTAAGAGTTGACAGTACTGAATTACTGGTAAAAAGGTCCTCATCTTCCTGAACCATGTCCAAACTCTGTCTAGGTCTTTGGTTGGCCTCTGAGTTGTGATAAAGAGCAGGGGCTGCCTGGCATGTAATCAGACCAGGTAAGTGGAGTAATAGGAGGACTTGGACAACAAAAGAGAGGATGGAGGTTTGATGTGAGTCTGGGAAAGCAGAAGGAGTCAGGAGAAAGAACTGGCTAAGCAATTAAAAAGGCTGAGATGCAGTAAGCACTACACACACTTGCTTCCTGCCTGCCCCTTGAAACGCTCCATCAGTGGGGCTATGTCAATTTTTCAAACAATGGTGATTTTGTTCACATTTTATGGTGAATTCTGATGAATCCAGAGCTTAGAAGAACAGAATATTTTGACACAGTTCACACATCAAAGATAAGCATTAATGCCTCATTACATCTCCAAAATGAAGCATGACAGCAGCAAAGGCCTGATACGAATAAGCAGCAATGCTATCAGCAGGAGGTGTTTCTGAGAGTGAGGGGTTTGGGGTTTGCATGAATGAATGCAAGAATGAATGGAAGGACGTATATGAGCAATGTCTGTGTTGTTTCAGGCCTTAGCAAGGACACACAGACTGGGATGGTTGACTGCATAGACACTATTTACTGTTACATATTTGCACAGCTGTATATTTGCAATAACTTCACATCCCTTTAACCTGATTTCTCCCCACACCTCCAATGAAACTATGGAAAACTGTATCAGGATTTGTCACTACTATGTGGCTAAAAGGGTGAGGACATCTTTTCATCCCTTCGGGTAAGGGTTACTGCTGTCAGATCTGTGGGAGCTAGAAACAATAGCCCAATCAGCAAAGGTATTCTTTATTAATTGTGTAGCAGGAAAAAAAATGTGTTAAGCTTTTAATCAGCAAGTGCTGGCTATCAGAAGAGTTAGCCTTCTTGAAATCTTCCCAAGTAGCAGTAGAGGGTGATAAAAAAGATACTGTGCTGATTACTGAAAAGTGTCCCTAAGTAGACAATCACACATGTCCTTTTCTTTAGAACTACTGATAATTTAAGGCATCATCACTGCACATAACTGTAGAGATTTCACATCTTTGGCGATGTGAACAATTGTCTGACATGTTCTTTCACCAAAACCCACTGTTCTACTTAAATCTGAGATGTGATGCACAACAATTTGGGGGTTCAAAGTGTTCCCTGGCCAAAGAAGAACATATTCAGATATAGTCTAAAGCAGTACAGTTCTGCCCAAGTCACCTGCCTCTACCCACTTGGCATTTAACTTGTCCTTGAATAGACCTAGAATGAGCTTCAACAGAGTGGGGTTATTCAATAAGAAGCAAAGAAGCATATAATACAGGATGAGTATATACAGGATGAGTATAATGTATGGCCTCTTCTAAAATTTGACAGATTTGATTATTGTTTACTTTGATTAGAGATAGACTTGTGGGATTAAGTTTCTGATTTTATATGCTGGGTTTTTTTTTAAGTCTGGAGAAAAAAAGTTAAACCTTGCTTTCTCATAAGGAGAGATTTTCCCAAGACCAAACATGGCTCTGACAGCGACAGAGGCACTACCCTGCATCAGAATACACTCAGCTTGGACTACAGAGACCACCCCAAATATGAAGACCACATGGACAGACAGCTGGGGCCATGGGCTCCAGTAAGCCCATACAGCCAGCTCCTGGGAACCCTGGCAAACTCCCCTGGACTGGATGGCATATCTCCTGATAATAATTTCCATAGGCTCCAGGTCTCTGCAGGTGTTCAGCCACCCTGATAGGATCTTTGAGAACACAGATGCAATATCTGTTCTAGTATACTAAATATGCCTGGCACTGGTCTCTTGCCCTAAGGCCAGCTGGCCTGGAAAAACCCACTGAGATGCTACTGAACTCTCTTACCCTACCAAACAGGGTGGTCCCATCTAACTGCCGATTGGGAATGCCTGTCCTAACTCCCAAACTGGCCCTGGGAACTGCTTGGGAGAATGCCCAGGCCAAAACTGGGTCAGACATTATTCTGACAATTCAACAGCATAGGAGACAGAGTCCTAGTGCATGGTAATACTTTTTTACTCTGGTTATGCATCTGATGTAGTCTGTCTCAGATCTATTTTGTTACAGATGCAATATAATACAGAGTTCCTTACATATACGTGATACACAGGTGTGAGCAGAAAACAGTCTAAATAGCTGCTATAGCTGCTTTGTTATGGATTTGATTTTAAAGTTCTCTGTCCAAATTAAGATGCAAATGAGACCAAGTGCCACTTCAACAACACCAACTTCATTTTGTAGCATTGAGTATATGAAGAAATGAGACCAGGAAGAATGAGAGAGAAGGATAGTGCAAGCAGAAGCTGGTCATCATCTAATATCCCAGGGGAAATTCCTTCTCCAGCTCCTAGAGGTAAAGAATATGGTTTAACATTAGACAGCCCTGTGCCTGCTGGGTAGGAAAAGTCATCCTCCTCAGGGAGACAGCCTGTAACAGTAAAAGTTTGATCAGTATTCCTCAGAGGGAAAAAATGCCCTCCAGGCAGAGAGAAAAACAGTCAAAGTTTGGGATCCCTTGTTAAGTGGCACTTTTGGTTCTCTGACCAATGATGTTAAAGTCCTCTGCCCACATTAAGGTCCAAACGAGACCTAATGCCAGTTCAACACTGCTGCTGTGAAGTCCGCTCATACACAAAAAAGATCAAAGCTCACAGACTAATCCACAGGGGAGCCAAACCTTTTTCCAGTATGGTTGTGTGATTTACTGCTTTCCTTACGCCTAACTTATCCTGTCATAAAATTTACCTATGCTTATGTGCAGAAATCCTTAGGTAGATGAATCCAGACCTGATTCTGTGATTCATCACCTATAATGCACCAGTTATGTACAAAATCAGAGTTCACCTTGCCTTGACCTGGGATTTTTGGTTAGCAGCATAGCAGCCCCTGCCATCCTTGTGCCACCCAAGTGCTGCAGGTACCTCACAAGTAGGTATGGGAAGCCACAGGTAGAACCAGCAGCCTTCTCCCCCACAAACAGTCCCTTGTGCCACCTCCACACAGAGATTACAGCCTGGAGCACAGAGATGGTGTGAGGGCACTGCTGCCTCCTGACATCTGTATTGGGACTCTCTTTATCCACAGCTCACCATCAACTCCATTGACCCTGTGTTGAAGCCCAGTTCAGAAAAAAAGGCAGTAAGTGGATAAGAGTTTGGTGTTGGATTTCTTGTTTGGTTGGTTGGGTTTTTTAATTAAAATATTAATTTATGTATTTATATGTTGTTTAAAAATTATTTTTTATGAATGTCACACATTGAATACTCCAAAGATGAAAAAGTTGCCCACAGATCAAATGTCTCATGGCTAAAATCATCTTTCTGTTGACAAACCTAAGTTGACAACTCTGTTAATAGGATTAGGTTCATTAAGGGTCTACTTTCTCTTATAAATCTGGCCCAGATAGCATGGAGCTTTAGATTTTACACTGCAAAGGGGGCCCTGCCTAGTCCTGAATTTCATGCATTCATTTACAATGTGTGCTAATGATCGATACTGGTAATATTCAGGGTTTCTAGCCCATACTAGGTTATGTGAAATCACTTTGAATTTTCAAACTAATTAACGCATTAGCACAAGTCTCAGAGCATTCTGCTGCCAGAATGTTGTATCACAGAGTTCAATTTTTTTTCAAGGGCATATAGTGTGCATGTAATAATTTCATTTCTTCCTGATATAACATATGTTTTCATAAGGGCTGATGAAAACCAAGAAATGCTATATAGGGAGAAACAAATGCAAAAGAGCATATCCTGTAATATTCTTTGCTGGCTTAGAGCTACTATTCTACCGTGGAGAGAAGTCTTCTACTGTTATTACAGAAATTTGGCCCCAAAGAGCATTTAGTGCACACCAAAGCCAAGATCCTGCTGGAGATGGGGCAGATCACCACCCTGTGCTCCTGGGCCTACAAGGTGGTCAGCCAGGGGGGTCTGTGGAGACCTAAACACCATCTCAAGCTGAAAAAAAGCACTACAGATGGGAGACTTTCAGAATCATAGACACCCGGCTCCAGCTAGTTGAGAGCTGGGCACTTAAGTATCCAAAAGCTTTCAAAATAGGCCCCTCTTGTAGCTGAAAACTGTGGTACAGCGATGGGTAAATGCTGTCCAATAGCTGTCTCAGCATGTACTTCCAAAAGGACAACAAAGCCTAATGATATTTTACTACTCAGCTGCTAATTAAAATGCTGGTGTTTAGAGATTTAGGCCTACAATCCAATCAACCACTTAAAATCTTGTACTTCATTTTTTTGCATAATTAATCTTTCTGTAATTAAATGCACCCTCAGGATGTTTTTCAGCTACAACATTGGAAGAATTGGGCTCTTAGGCAGGGAACACATCTTACCTGACTTCAGCTGTCACCTGGCCTCCCTCTGCAAGAGGCACATGCCACTGGGAGGTGACACAACTGCACCTTAAATGCTTATTTGAAATTTTGGTAGAGGAGGCTAGAAGTGCTCGTCTCTTTCTGCTCATGACAGAGACCCTAAATGACTTGGGTTAAGCACTAAATTTTTAGCAGTTAAATATACGTGAGATGGATTCTTTACCTTCCTGCATTTGAATGAATCAGAAAGGCACTGGAAAGTAATGATCAAAAAAGCAAGTGGTAACGATTTAGAGCTGGCAGGTGAGTACTAGTAATATAAACAAACTCTCAAATTGCTGAGAACCACCAGTTCCTTGAGGGATATAAATGGAATATACCAACATCTTCTCAGTAGTAGAAACTGTGTGATCCAAACCCCTAGAGAGACTACTCTGTCCTGCATTACCTCTCTCCTGTCCATGGCGAAAGCTTACAAAAAAGCACAATAATAACTTTTCCAGGAACAGGACCCTGAGTTACTTTCTCTCTGCTGGAGCTGATTAGTGCAATCCCCTGACCAACCCACATAAAAGAGACCGTAATGGGGTAATCTATCTAGGGACCTTCATAGTGATCCTGCCGTTAAAATCAATGGAAAAAACTCACTTCATGTTTCTATTATGGGCAAATTTTCCCTGAATCTTTTGCAGAATCCCTCTCTGGCTGTTGCTCCCTTAGCTAACCTCAATTCCAGCCCAGAGTCCTAGAAGTGATAGCAACTGTCTTCATTATAGAAGGATCAGCATCTTGCAACAGGAAATAATCTCCAGAATATTCACATTTCAAAATTTTTTTCTTTATCTTTTTTTTTTTAAATTTTATTTTAAGTAAGTGAGATCTGTGGATGTTTATCATATGCTTATGCTAAAGCTTGTCTTTTGACAAATTTCTGATAAACAAGAGTTTTGCACTTAAATCCCTGAAAACAAGAAAGATGATCAGAAAATGGATGACCAAGTCTTCCCCCTAAAGCCACTTGAAAAACAGTAAAGAGTGACCCTTGTTTGTAGCCAGGTGTTTTTATGTCAGGAAAAAGCTATCAATCTAAATGCTGTCTGTGCTTTCTGCCACGATCCAGAAGCTATTGCAGCTGCTGCCTGCTTTTAGCAAACCTCCAGATTTCTCTGTTGCTTGCAGCTCTTGCTTTCCATATTTTGGTTTTCCTGGGAATATTTAACAAACAGAATCAGGAGCACTAAAGAAAAAGGAATGGGCAGTTTGCTTTTGCGCTTCTTGTGAGAAGACAGTAAAAATGAGCCTCCGGAATTTTAGCAGAACTCAAAAGTAGATTTTGTACATGAAGTTTCAGGGACTTTGTTTATGTGCTTGTACCTTTTTTCTCCCAACCCCTGCATGTTGTCAAGTTAAGAGCATATACTAATGGTGAGGTGAGATCAGACTAGATAGTCAACTTGCCTGGTCACCCGTTTCAGATCTGAAAGGGTAGAGAGGGATTGCAAGAATCTTTCTGTTAAATTCATCTACTGAGCAGAGAACAAAGCTCTAAAAGAAGCAGTCACTAGGGAAATCCATGGCTCTGGCCTTCTCCAGTTCTGCACTGAGCTGCAGTAGGGATCCTGGTAATGCAGGCAGTTTTACCATTTTCAGAAGGATGTGTTGGTATGAAGGGTATGAGCTCATGAGCTACAGGCTTACCTTAGGGAGTCTGTACTTTTCTCTCAGGTGAACCCTCAGACAGGCTCGCTCTGCCTTTTTCTGTGCAAATGCTGCATCCCTTTCCATCCTGGAAATCAGAGAAAATGTTCCTTTAAGATACTAATAAAATACAATCTTTTACACTGAAGCAGTTGCTTGGCTGCAAAAAGCTACACACAGGAGTTAGTCCCAAAGTAACTTGTCCAAAGGCACAAAAGGAGCAATGCCAATAAAGTGATGCAAAGGGGTCAGGCTTCCTGTGCTCCAGGCTTGTCCTCAGAACAGTTCCCTTGAGTCTTGTGAACAAGGAAAGGTAAGCTAATACTCTGTGTCTGGAGTTTGTACCTGTACTCCCTGTTATTGTTTACTATAACAACAAACAATTCCAATAAGCAGAACAGAAAAGTTGCATTTATTCCTTGGTAATTCCACTGGGGCACTCAGGGGCTGCCAGCCGACGCTCATGTTCTACACACATGACACTCTCTTAATATAACACCACACACAAGGGCAGAGGGGCCTTTCTGAGTCAGAACAAACATTTTAGTTGTCTTAGAGTCCCATCTCCAAGAGTAAAAAGGAGTTGACATTTAGAGAAAGAATTTAGGAGGAGTATAAGCATCCTGTATCAAAACTGCCCAGCTTCCAAAATCAGTGGTGTAGAGAACTGGAGATGGACAATGGCTCTACATCCTTGTCTTTAATAGCCCTGGATGGTCTCTGTCACCTGTGAATTTTCCTGCTCTTTTCTTTGTCCATTCATTGTTTCACAATGCCAATCATTTCCTATGGTAATGAATTCAAAAGCTTCCCTATATGGAAAAGTACTTATTTAATCTGTGATTTTGTAAAATGTTTTCATTAGATTTTAGAACTGGTCTATGCAATATTTTGTTAGATTAATTATGTATTTATTTGCAAAATGTGTCTCCTTGAAGAATTTTGGTAACTTTTGATAACATTCACCTTTCTGCCTCTGTCTTTAATTTTTTTTCCCCAGTAGTATTTTCATGGAAATTCTATTGCAAAATTGATCTTCTTTCAGTATAGGTATTTTGTCACATAAAAGCTACTTGTAAGATGAAATGTTACGTTTCCTCTGCTCTCAAAGTGAGTTTTTTGATTTCTCTCTCTCTAAAAGGAAAACAACCCGCCCAGACAAACAACCAACCCCACACAAACCTAAAATCTGAGAAGAACCCAAAGTCGGGTGGGTTATGGGTTCAAAACTCTGCCTGATTGTAACTTCAGCACAGCCCTTCTCTGATCTCCACTCTGACACAGCTGAACCCTGCAAAACCCAGGGAGCCCTGAAACAGAACCATACTCTGCACACCCCAAAGATCTCTGGCACATAACCACACCAGTGTGCGCTGTCCTGAGCTGATTTTGTCTCTTTAAAATATTTCAAATGTTCCTATTATAGTTCCTAGATGTTCTTTCAGGAGTACTCCTGTCCCCATTCCTCAGTACAGTTCAACATGTAAAGGACATATGCCCCACTTGAAAACATTATAGAAATAATTCTTTTTCCAGGCATTTCCCTGTCCCAGGAATCCGGTGTTACTTCTCAGTCTCCATGAAGCATCTTCCCGCCAGCAGGGAAATAACCAGCAGGTGGTTATTTCTCATTTAAATATCCCTTGGCAAAAGACATACTAAAACATTCTGTGTTTTATTCCAAACCAAATGACACCTATTCAGGGTTTTGTTACAGAAAGGTCTGATGCTAAATGCAGACCTGGATACTTCAAATTCCATCAGTCATTAACCTGTCACCTATAATCATCTTACAAGAAGGATTTACACAACCATTATGTAATTGACCATTAGAGGAACAGATGCATTTGAGATTTAAAAATCATTCGTTTTATTTATAATTATGCGGGATTTGAACTCCTACACACCAAGTCCTCCATTTTACTTCTGTTTTCATATTTAAACACAGCAAATGGTAAAGATTGTACTTACAGACAAAACTGAGATTTAATCATTTTAAAAGGTCTGCTTTATTTAGTAGATTTTAGAAAAAATAACCATATTAAAACTGTGCTCTACATAAATATAATCCATTTAACATAGCACTCAGTACTTTTTCATGTCTACCATAATAAATGGAGACCAAGTAATAGTATTGAAAGTGTACTTCACAGGGAGGTCTGGGAGAAGAAATCACATATACATAAAAATTAAATCCTGTACTACAAAAAGCTTGGAAATTTTTTAGAGAGTAAGTAACACCAACTAGGAATGAGTCCAGTGTATTAAGATGTGGAGATAGCAGGAAAGCATAGAGAAAGAGTTGCAAGATGGGGATGGGGGGGGTGGGAAGGGGGAAATAATATCATTTCCAGTTGGTGAACTTTTATTTTGGGAAGCCTTTTTGGCAAAGATTTATCTTCTTTAAAAAAAGAGTGAAGAGCTGTTTGGCTTTTTCTTACGTTATTTTTATATGCACAAAGTTGCCAAGAATCAGCCCCATACTGATAATAAGGGAACAGGTACTCACTTCTCCTCAACCATTTGCTTTTGATATTCCTCATACTCCTCTCTGGTCATTCCTGCAGCTGCTGCTGGATCAGAAGGAGTGCTTTCTTCTTTGCTTTCTTCCCCTCCACCTCCAAGTCCCAAATTCTTTACCTGGTTGCTCAACATACTTTTCATTAAAAAGGCCATCTTCTCAAAGAAAATCAAAAAAAAAAAGGAGCTATGAGAGAACAACTATGAGAAAGCCAAATCAGAAATGTTTTTAAAACCAACAATTGTAAGCAAGAGAGTTTCTACAGCTGCATCAGCTCTTCAAGGGCACAATGCTAGTGAAACGTGAATGCCAAAACCAGTTTGTCAGCCATAATCTGGATTAAAGAGTGAACTCCTTAATATCTAGAGGCAGATGGTTCAGATTACTCCAAAAAAATCATTAGACGCAGCTACCTACTTTTTATATTAATACCTTAAGCTAATAGTACACACACACACACTCAATTATAGAGTGCAATACCATTTTGACATCTTCAGTCTTGAAGCTCTCTCTCACAGCGATCAAAACATTCCCTGGAACACAACAGATCTGAATTAAACCCCTGCTTGACTAAATGCCCATAGTAAAATTGTAAAATTTAGGCTACTGAGTAGAAAATGCTTTTGTATTTACACAATCAAATAAGATTTGAAAACTGGAATTCTTCATTAAGCAAATGACCCGATCCTATTTATCCATTAATATTTTATTACATTGGACAGAAAGTACATTGAATGGTTTTTCTCCATCCACTTTTCACATGGTTTGTCTTACAGATGAATGGGGCGTTACTGCTACGCATACTTCTTGTTCGAGAAAGCAATTCCAAAAAAAACCAAATCATATCCTCCTAATTTTGTTTCCTTTGGGTTTATGTCAGCCATTCTCCAGGCTGTCTCCATCTAGATCACTTTCGGTGCTGCATAGAACACTTACTGTTTTTAACCTTAACTGTCAGTAAAGGAGACATTTATGACTGATTCTGTATGCTGTAATACAGTCTGGATGCCTTTTGGTCGTGGGTTTTTTTCTGTAGGTCCTCATCTTCCAAACTTTTCTTCACATTATTAGACTCACCAGGTCTATTCAGGCGAAGATTTGCAGGATCTGCTACCTAGGTCATAGACTATTTTGGGAAAGAAGATCACCTGCTAGGTCACAAAAGGTCATGATTTTGGGTTTTGAACATCCTCCTATGACTGATTGCACGTGCCTTTAGGAAGCATTCTGTAATTTTGATAATCTAAATGGTTCTCCCTGCATTCTCATAATATCACTGAGAACTGAGAGATGGGACGATTCCAGTTTGCCTAATGCTTTAATCTATATTACAGCCTTTCTAATTAAAGCAGACCTATTACTATTAAAAAAAAAAGGACATTCTGTAATCCTGGATTATTAGTGATTAAACAAAAAACTTTAAATTTCTTTTTCAAATTGAGTGTCACCCAGAAGCACAAATTCCAAATAACAATGAAACTACTTTGATATACTACAGATGCCTAGGAAGCATTTTTCTTATGACAAAATTCATTTTTATAATAATTGTGCACTTTCAGAACTATGCATAAGTTGCAAGAATTTGTAGGCAGATTCAACTTTTGACATCTGACCAACTCTGACCTTGATTACAAAAGTAAGCATGCTATGAGAGAAGTTTGGGATAAGATAAATATAGATTGTTAACATTTTCTCTGTGCTATGACAGGTACTTGATTAAATGTTCAAATATTGTCCCACAACATCATTACTCAGTGCCAAATGCCTCAAGTCCACTTGCAGTGATTAGTTTGTCTTTCTTTAAAATTCTCCTAACTGAAACAGGGACCATCAGTGTGTCTTTGCTGTGCACTTTGCAAATACAACATGAATGCTGACTTTTCCAGTGTTAGGTCTCATAGGTTTCTCCAAGTGTATCGGAAGTGTTACCTGTTAAAACTTTGTGCTGTTGGACTTCACTGAACAGAAGCTTCCCTAACTTTGGACTTAAGTTTTGCTGTAGACTTTGATCCCTATAAAAATGTTGCTAACCTCTTCTGCCTAGAAGAGGTGCTTTCACGGGATTGACTGAGAAGGCCAGAAAGCTGAAAATTGACTTGTGAAGGACTTCTGCGAGGTCTTGCCCTGCAGGTCACGCCCTTCCAAACAGCAAAAGGCTTTCCAATGTTAATTTCAAAATCGAAGACTGCAAAAAGTGCTTTAAAAGTTAATGAGCCTATTGGCACTGAAGCTGCTGAGAAACACAGAAGTCTAGTGACAAAAATCAGGAAGACACAACATAGTCAGTACCTCCAGAAGAATTCCTCTCTGGGCAGGTGTTCAAACTACTGCCTACACGAAAGTTAAAAACCACTTACTGCTTTTTGTAGAGTACAGGGATCATATGCTTAATGCAAACATAGAGACAGCTGCTAATTGAGGACTCATGTTGCCACTTTCTTTGCTTTGAATCTGTCTTTTCCATCTTGCTTAAGTGAAATCAAAGGCTCAGCTCCCATTTTATAGAATGAAACTGGGCGATATAAAAAAGCCTCTGTTCCATTCCCAGGGAAAACGGGCACCTCTAACCCCAGGATTTGGTCTTGAAACAGGCAAATCACAAAGAGCTAAAGCTAAAAGCCTCACAGGGAGGCCAGCACAAAAAGGCCATAGGCAGGTGAGCATCCCAACTCCCAGCCTTTCCCAGATTCTATGTTGCCAACATACAGTCACAGCAGACACCCCCAACCACAAAATGCAGAAGTGTCTAGGTGTTCTTTAAAGGACCAAGACTCTGCCACCCACTTCCTCCCTCTACAAGAGGATGTTGCCTTTTCTATCCGCTGGAACATTAGATTACTTGCACAAAAAAGAGAAGTATTTCGGGGCTTCTCAGCTTGAATACATCGAATGCAAGATTCCTCTCCTCCACTTATTAAAAAATTGCTCCTGGGTGGAGGAAAATGACAGAGAGGGAATTCAGCCTCAGAATGCCACTAACTCCCCAGTAGGAGGCAGGACTGAACCCAGATCTCTAAGCATTCAGACCCTGAGCAGAGAGTAAAGAATACTTCAAAGACACTTGCTTGGATTTCATGGACATGTACCAAATTAAAGGAAAAAAAGGCTTACTAAAAATATGCATCTTTATTCAAATAAGGTTATCTCAACTCCAAGTGTCAATTTACATTGGTCAGAAACAAATATATGAAAATGTCAGCTGCTTGAATTTAAAATTAAAAAAAAACAAAACCAAAAACCAGTAGACAATTTTTGTGTTACATTGAGAAATGTCAAATTTTCTTCAAACAGCAAGTTACAAACCATAGCAGGTAAATTACAAGCTGTAAACCAGGTAATTTACAGACCATATTGTGAATTTTACTTTTGAAAGATTCAGATGTGACCATGTATTTAATATAGCCTGACAAGTACAACCAGATTCTCTTGTCACTGTCAAATATTTGCTACTTATCATCCACAATTCAAATACAATTATTAGACTTGTTCTCCCCCGTATTGTCAAACTGGATTCCAATGTGTCTTCTCTTCCTAGTTGTGAAATCTTACTCCATAAGGAAAAAACCACACTACCAGTGTTGAAAGAAACTTCTGGTAGCCAGCTTGACTGACAAGTATTCTTAACCTCCAAATTTGTTGTTATTGCTTCCAGAACAGGCAGGACGAAACTGGGAGCTGGGCAATTGGGAGCTTTCTTTTGATCCACTGAATGCTGAGGCAATTATGGAAGTTCCAAAGAGAGGTGACTGTGAAATGAAGCATGAAGCAAAGTTACCAGTTTTCTCAGGTTCCCCTTTAGACCACCTGCTCCCTAATACAGAAGTTTCCTAGTTGCATGTGGGAGATGTGTCCAATCTAGTAGCAGCACAGACAAACAAGCTGAGCCTAATACAGAAGATACAATTGTAGGCTTCAAGTTTTCCCCTTGCCATCCCCAGCCTTCACTTCCTTCTAACAAAAGAAACAGAAGCCTGGGCGGCTCCAGCTTTAAAACCAAGTTATGGTTGGATAAATTCACAGTAACAAGAAAACAGGCTTCTTCCAATTGATACACCAGAGCTGCTCCTCATTATGCCTAATATATGCATCAACTTATCAAAATACACTTGCAAGCCTTTCTGTACCAGGGGTCGTGCAAGGCCTGCTGTGAGGAGTCTGTTTAGATGTTGCGCTGACGGAAGAAGGCCTGCCATCGAAAGGAACAACACTGCACGTTTTCAGAAAAATTTAAGAAAATATATTAAGTTAGTTAGAAGAGTCAGGGTTGTAATAGCTTAGACTCAAGGCACCTGTTAATATTTGCTGGTGTTGAAAGAACTGAATAGATAAATTCCAACGTGTTATCCTGGGTTATGTGAAAAGTTTTTTTCTTTAATTTACCCCACCTATCCCTCAAGAGTAGCCTGGGGCAGTAGTTTCTCCAACTAGTACAGCAAAATTTTCTCAAATTTAGAAATGAATCTATAAAGCTATACCACTTACAGTATACTACATACTGTAGATGTGTTAATTGGTGTGTAGGTAGTTGCCTTTTTCTTGGTATAGAACAGACATTCACTTTTTGAACACTGTATTTTAAGTAACAAAATATATTGCATAGATATATCATTTCTCCAGACTGACAGGCACAATACTGAAGTGTTCTTCATTACAGTGAACTTGGCAGCATGTGTTGCACTCCCAGGGAGTAGACTGCAGAAATGCAGCAGTAGTATGTTAGAGTACAGATCATTTTTGCAGATTCAGACAAACAAATTAATAGCTAAAAGTGAATTTTCCTGATGCATTTGTGTATTTTATAGAATTTTTTTAAAAATCACAAAAATACCTATTCTAACTCTACACACAAACAACTCAAGGACAAAGTTACCACAGATATGTAAACAAGGCAAAATGAATTAATTTCACATTCCTAAGCTGCACTCTCTGCTTTTTTCTTTCCTGAAGCAAATGTTCATTTGATAAGCAGTTTCAAAACCACATGCTCGGTCTTACCCTTTTGACATTAAAGCAGGAATTGATACAAAATACTGGTTCTACAATAGCTCCTGGATCAACAAACATGTCTGAAGCTACAGCTTGTGAAGAAATGGGTTAACGCCCAATACCTGCACTTCAGAATACTCGCCATGGAAGATTTAAATCAAAGCATCTGTATTTGATACATGAAAGACATGAGACAGCTTTATAAAAGTAAAGACATATTCATACACTAAACACATCCTTAATAAAATCAGATTTGAAGAGGTATAAAGCAATAATCTTTGCTGGAAAAGTTCCACAAATCTCCAAACAAAATTACAGACAGACTTGAAACTATGAAAAAAGAAATCAGTCCCACAATATACTTGAAGAAACTACTTTATCACATTTTCTCTCACTACCTACAACCAAAACCCGAAATAGGAAGGAAAGCCTTTCTCTGCTTGTCCTGTATAATTTGTTTTTATATCAACAGTCAGGGTCTCAAAGGCCTGTCTTTGTGTTCACATATTAAGAAGTGTTTAAATCTGTATTTGGAATTAACCATATTATTCTTATACTGTTAAACCCAAGTGGTAAACAAAAATGCTTATAATAATTTTTTACTTGTCACAAAAAGTACAGAAGAGCAGTTTTTTGGGGTTTACTTTCTTTTGCCTTCTTTTTCCCTTTTTTTTTTTTTGGTAACTGGTATGTCAGGACAGTTAGTAGCAAATTTTCTGAACAAATCATCCATCTGCAAATCACGCTGTGAACAATCACCAAACCTTTCCCTCCTCTGGAATCTGAACAAAATAGAGGAAAAGGGCATTTACCTTTCAGTATTTATCAAAAAGTTGGCTGAAAACATAGACCTAGATAGGGTCTGCAGTCTTCCCCCATCTGGCATTTGTTCCACTGCTTCACAGCCTGTTTTTAGCTGTAGTATCAACAGTTTAAATAAGAACTCATTTGCTTAACAAAATTCAATAATTTACAATATTGACGTATTTTGAACACTAAAATTTCCCTCATTTACAGAAGTGTAGAATTTTCTGTGTATACATACTGCTGTTATGTACACACAAAAGGAACAGGTCATCAAAAGAACTTTTTGGCTGCTGCTTCTTGTTGGCTCCTGAAAAAAAGGCAGAAAAGAATTCTTCAAGTACTTATAATATAAAAACTAGTTAACTGGTTTAAATTTTCATTTATTTGAGGATTAAAAGATTCCATTCCTTATCAACAGAGACTTAAGGAAATCAAATACAAGTCATATCACAAAAAGAAGCTATACTTTTTTCTATTTACAAAGACATTGGTAGCATCACTATAGTTCCAATTTTGCATCAGGCACAGAAGTTAAAAAAAAAAACCAAACACATTCTGGACAGAAGCCAGAAAGAACACTCAAACTGATTTTAAAAATACTTTTACCAGTTTTATAAGCTTCTCAGTATTTGATTGGCCTAAGGATCATCTTAGAAAAGGAAACACGTGCAATTATTCAGGGAAAGAGTTTACTTGAAATAGGATTTCCTTTTTTCTTGCACAGAACATATTTATTTTCTTAGTGGATACACTGAGGATCATTCTTAGTGGATACACAGCTGCTAGAATGACAAGGGCATCCAAAAGAACTGGAGAGGACCAGCTCCTTGTTTGTCTTAGAAGCCATCATTGCAGCTCATGGCAAAACATTACACACGTCAGAAACTCACCCTCTCTACTTTGTAGAGAATCAGACATGTAATAAAAACCAGAGCTGTCAGGAGCACCGGTCTTATATTAATACTACTTATCATTCCACAGAGGTAGCTAACAGCGTTTTCTCTTTGAAGGGCAACACAGCTCTTTGGATCCCTGCTCCTTATTCTGATTAGTGTGTGTGTGAGAAGCAGGAGGGAAGACGACCAAGCAAACAGGTCAGGTTTCGACTTCATATCCACTGGGTGAGTGGGGGTAGAATAGAAGAAACTTCATTATGATAATTAAACATTTCCAGTGGGGTCTCTAATGTTTGTAAATTTTGCATTCTTAGACTTTAAGACCTGACCAGTTTAAACACTAAGTGATCTTGTCTGAATTCAGTGTGGACCCTGCTCTGAGCAGAAGGCTGAACTAAAGACTTCCCAAGGTCTTTTCCAATCTGAATGACTGCTTGTTTTAACAAGATTAACTTAATCATACCACTGCAATGGTATTGTCAGTCAGAAGTTCTAAAATCATTTGCCCTGCTGTCTTTAACTGTCTTTATACTTACCTATACATGATATAACCAATGAACAACACTGTTTGCACTGCCACAAATATGATGAAATGCATTGTAGATAAGCATGATGGAAATGGTGGCAACTCTGGACACTTTGGTTTGTCACTAGATGGCTGAAAAACAAGAATATATTTGAGAATACAGTAAGAAACAAAAGGTCTTTGCAATGTGATCTAAAATCAGAACACAATCAGAAAATGGACAGAAATTAGGTTACTCTGAAAAATCAAACTCTTACTTCTCATCTAACTTTCCCTTTTCACCTTTACGTTTCTCAAACTAATTTATGTTAAATTGAGGGTTATAGGGGAAAGAATAAAAGAAAAAATTACATAAAGTTGGTAAATTAATCAAGAATCTTCTATGGGATCATAAGCTAATTCAGCTTAATTGCTACCTAGGCTTGACTAAGGTGCTCCTGAATGTGAAGACAGTCATCTTTCATGCTTAGAAACCTCAAGCAGAGCCCGCCCAAGTTTCCCCTGATTAAAGCTCTCCCTTCTGTGCAGAAGCAATACAGAATCTCCTCTGTATAGAGCTGTTGAGTAGGGGGACAAACAAAAAAAAAAAGCAGCCAGAAAACCTAATTGCTTGACCTTGTTTCCACAGGAAATTAGACTAGAAATCATGCTCTTTGTGCAAAACTTCTCATCAAGACACAGATCATGCAGTTAGGTCAAGGCAGTGCAGTTTTAGCGAAGCAGCTTAATGAAGGATTAATTGCTCTGTAAATTGCATGCTGGCTCATCCTAGCTTTTCACTAACAGCCAAATAAAGAAGTATTACAGTCAT
Organism: Dendrocincla fuliginosa; assembly: GCA_035047845.1. Taxonomy (NCBI): domain Eukaryota; kingdom Metazoa; phylum Chordata; class Aves; order Passeriformes; family Dendrocolaptidae; genus Dendrocincla; species Dendrocincla fuliginosa. Next base: position 70,867,103 of record JAWWMO010000096.1, read on the forward strand.
GCTTTACACTACCAGCACCTAAATTACCATATTTCGTTGTGCTAAGTGCTCAATGTCCCTCTTTACTAGATGAAGGTGTTCTTTGATGTCATTGAAGTGCTGAGTTGTTTCATAGACTCCTGCAGAGCCAGGATGTTGAGCTCCACTGATAGACCTCAGAGTATCAGCCACGGAATTTCTGACACAAGACAAACAACAAAACATCTTTCAACACAGAATAGCTTTTCTACAATCAGCAGTTATTCTGGACACCTTTCAGTTCATTACAATTAGCTTGCAATACATACTTGCCCCAAAAGGCAGAAAACATTTTTTCTAGCTTTCAGGAATACCTATCAAGAAATAATCCCTTAATCAAACTATGATTTCAGTTAATTCCACAGAAAGTTTCCATTTGCACAGTGCACCATCTCCCAGTCACGCTGGGAACAAGCTCTGGCAAGTGGTCTATTGTTAGACATCTGATTTGCCTGACTGACTGATGAAGTCTAAAACAAGAGTTTTATCTGAGGCTCTTTCTGAGGCTTTAGGATAAGCAGAGTTTAATGCAATCTTTGAAGGAAACCAAAGCTGTTTGGAAAATAAATAAATAAAAGCAGTCATGTAAGAAATAAAAATAATGAAGAAGCTTTAGGGATAAGAAAAGATTTAGATACATCCTTGTTTCATGATTATCATTTATATGAGAATCTCGTTTCCCATATGCATTGTCATAATACTTAATATTGTCTTCATGTGAATTCATTTTGCTTCTACAACAAATGAAATTAAATCCATAAAAAGTTGAGGTTCCATAACTAATTTTGTTTGAGGCAAACTAGTCAATGAGAGGAAAAAAACCTTAATCTCTAATCAATATGTTTACATAATTTTCCCCTACTGTGCTATTTCTTTTGAGTTGCAAAGAGGATTATCTACAGCTAAAATATTTATCATGTGAATGTTAATCTCTTCATTATTAACAGAATAGACAATCAGAATGTATGTCTTTGGATTTCTTTTTAATTTACTTAAAACTTTAAATTTTGTTCAGGTGAAACCTTACTTAAATGCCTTCACAGTGCACTCCTAACTCTTTGTACAGTGGTCAGCAATTTTTCATGGTACCTTCGAATGACCTGTGTTGGGGGGGGAAACTTGAAAGATCACCTTGTTCCACCCCCTCCCATGGGCAGGGACACCTTCCACTAGACCAGGCTGCTCCAAGCCCTGTCCAATCTGGCTTTCAACTCTTTCAC
>JAWWMO010000096.1:70878270-70894503 GCA_035047845.1 Dendrocincla fuliginosa
GTGTGAGGGCGGTGTGAGGGCGGTGTGAGGGCGGTGCTGAGGGCGGTGTGAGGGCGGTGTGAGGGCGGTGTGAGGGCGGTGCTGAGGGCGGTGTGAGGGCCGTGTCAGGGCAGTGCTGAGGGCGGTGTGAGGGCGGCGCGAGGGCGAGGAGAGGGCGGTGTGAGGGCGCCGCCCAGGGCCGGGTTCGATTCGGACCCCAGTCCCCGGGGCTCGGCAGGGCCGCGGTCCCTGCCGGGGCTGGAACAGCCGGCTTGCTGGCGGTCCCGAGCAGCCCCGGGTGATGGGGAGCTGCCGGGGGAGCGGCGGAGCCGAGGCGCCGTGAGCGGCTTTGCGGGTCCGGCTCGTTCTCCTTCGGCAGCTGCGGGCCCGCCGAGCCTCCCGCCGTCGTGCGGCCTCTTATACTGTGGTCTCTCGCACGGCTGCGAGCGATTAAGTGTGCAATGTCTGAAGGTTAAATAACCTTTTCCTTCCCCCTGGTATTACTTTCTTAGGAAAGACGCCACTTACACAGGCTCTTTTCTATTCATTTTCAGAGTAGTCGGGAAATCCCGCAGGAAAAACAGCACCGTTTCTCACAACATGCGAGGCCAACCTTCCATGAGCGTAAGCAAAGCAAGCCTCAGGTAGTCCTCGACCGTGCCCGCTGACGGTGGTGACTCGTGGGAAGGGGTCCCGTCACTGCCCGGAAAGGATCAGGCTCATAAAGGTGAGAAACACGGATGTTGGTCAGTGTGCAGCATCACAGAGCAGGGGCAAGTTTCGCTGCAGCGGGGGCAGGCCACCTGAGCAGAGTATGTCCTGGTTAAATCAATGATTGAAGCAGCAGTTAGAACTTCCTTTTTCATTTTTCCATTTTTATTTAGCACCGTGTCTTAAGCCTCGTTGCAGAAAAGAATAATTATCAGTATTGGGTTTTCAGCTTCTTTACACCCTTGTGTTTTGTTCTGCCTTTTTCATCGCGTTTGATTCTGACATGCCTTCTTTCCCCCTTACTTAATCTGCGAGTATGAGCAATTTAAGACCGAGTAAGTAGGTTCAGAGCCTGCTAAAGAAGAGGATGATCTTAGAAGCATTCAGGAGAGATTAAGTTCTTTTTTTTAAAACGGCACACATCTACTTCAGCACGGATGAAAGTAAAACTGTACATACTCACTGTGAAAAGTACATTCTCTTTTTCAGCTACCCAAAGGAGTAAGCAAATACATTGACCAGCTGAGACATGCAAGCAAAATACATCTGAGATAAATTTTAGAAAAATTTATATATAAGGATATTGAATACTTTTGATAAATTAATGCTCCTATAAAGAAAGAAGTACTTGATGTTTTGTTTTGCATAATGTCTTCCTCCAACAGTATTCTAAAATATCCCTAATTTATGAATTGATTTTGGTTTTTGAGTACATATTTGGGAGATGCTAAGGGAATCGGGAATCTCTTCATGGCAGCTGTCTAGACACAGAAAACTCAGCTGTTTTTCTCTTCTTTAAAGACCTAGAAAATAATTTTTGAGATAAAATTCTGGAGCACTGGAGCAATACATTATGCTGCAGTTACTTGAGGAGGATAAAACAGTGTATACGTCTGAGATCTAAACAGAACAGCATGAGGCCCTATCCTCCTGTCTCCTTCATACGTTTGGCAGTAATCCTGGAATTTATGCCAATAAAACAGCATTACCACACTGTGAGAGACTAGAAAATCAAAACCACTAGCTGTGAAACAAATCTCTCTCTTACCCGCCTGCCCACGAACAAAAGCAGGTCTGAAATTCTGCCATTTAGAGGCACTAGCATAGAAGCAATACATGGTTTAAGAGAACAGATGCTGTGCTGCATAACTTTATGATGTTGTATTAAGTTGTCTCAACTTATTACTATGTAAAATAGAACATTATGCAGCTACTTTTGCATATATCATTCTTGCTAGATATCTTCAGTCAGTTGACTGATGGACTGATTGCACCTCCTTGTTTGATATAATACTTCATAGTTGTTTTATAATTGTCACAGAGCATGCAAAACTCCAGAATACTTGACAGCAGGCCATAGTGAAGGAACAGGATTTCCCAGATCACAAGATGGTTGTTTTTTAATTACTGTACTGTCAAAAAGGAAAAGTCCACTTAGTTTGTATTATCACTCTGTGGGTCCTGTACAGTTGAAGAAGAATATTAAGTAATCAAACTGTCTGTACATATGTATATGCACACATACAAGCTTGCACATGTATAAATATATATTTTAAACATACTTTGACTGAGTGGCAAAAAAGTCTAGGGATATCCAGCTTCAAAATATTTGATTTAAAAATGAGTGAGTGATGTTTTCTTCCGATCTTCCCTTTGTGGACCTTCCACTTGGACTGTTAAGCTCTCAATGCCCCTTGGTGTCAAGGAGGTTTGATTGATGCTATACATGTGTGTAACCATGTAGATGTCCTAGGAAGCCCCACCACGGCAGTGCCTGCTGCATGAAGAGTCTGCATTGAAGTGCATGTTGGTTTCAATGCCTACTTTCAAGATCTCTGTCATCCCACTGCAATAACTTCTAGGGACCTAACAAGCATTTAACCAGGAACAAAGGTGAAATAAGCTCAAGAGCAGCTAAAGAAATCTCAAGTGTTTGGGATCTCTAGAATTCGTTTTCAAACTGATTCTCTTTATTCCACATAACTAACAATGTCAATCTAATGGTACAACAAAATCAGTGTTTTCAGAACACCTCTCATTCAGATACCTTTGTTCTCCAGTTGGCTTTGCTATGAAACAAATCACAGCTTGCTGCAATCCTGTAACTTAGTATTCTTTCAGATGGCAAAATATTCTCTTTCTTCTGCTCTTCTCCTCTTGCCTACATACGCTGTGACAGCTGGGTGGAACGCTCCCCCCTTCCTGCCCCCCCCTCAGCCACGTGGTCCAGAGATGTCCCAGCAAAGAGTCATACAGAGGCCGCAGGAGAGGGAAGCAGAGGGAGTTTATTCACATGGTCAGGGGTATTTAAGGGGCTTTAGGGGATGCTCGTCACAGTCTATAGGAGTTTAGGGTTAAGAACTAATGGGGAAAGGGTTAACAATGGACCAATAAGGGGGTTTTCACATCGCCTGGCCAAGGTAAATATCTGCATAGCTAAGAGTTTTCTCTCCAGGGGTCTTGGGAAGGAGAAGGGTGGCTCAGGAAAAAAAGCAAAGACTCCATTTTACAATACAGTAAAAGAGGCATTCTGGCTGGTTTCTTCATCTTCTTCAGAGACCCATCTCCATGATTTATTCCACTTCTGATATTGTGAGTCTATTCCCACAATACGCAAAGGAAGAGTAGACACATCACTAGACTGAGAGATAAAGATAATTCTTGATTTCCCCTGGGGAATCTGTGTCAGGCCCCTCTCTGGCCACCAGGCACCATGATCACCATTTCTCTCTGACTTTTCCGCACTCTTGTAATGGTTCTTGGTCTAATTTCTTACAGTAGTTATGAGGTTTCCTCAATGATATGAGGGTCTGGCTCACATTTCTGAATTGACCCTTCTCCAAAGTGAATCCCAGAGAGCATCATCTTTTCTCATGATTTCTATTTATCAAATGGGTGAAGGGAAGGTGTGTTTTGAGAAGTTGTAAGCAATATTTCAACAAATGAAGCCCATTTCATCTCTACTCCAAGACATTTGGAAGCAATAATTTTTCTTTTTAGAATAATAGAATCATTAAGGTTTGAAAAAACTTCCAAGATCATTGAGTCCAACCTTTAAAAACCCTTCTTTTTTTGGACTAGAGAAATGCTTAAAATGTGCCACAATTTTAAAGAGACAAGCAATATTTTGACCCCTGTTTTTATTTTCGTAATTTCCCTGTCACAGCCTTGAAGATTGTCCCTTGTTCTTCCTCCTAGTCCAGAAATCTCTGTATGAAGTGTATTACTTAATTTCAATTACAATGTTAATTACAGAAGACAAGTGGTTACTGAATCTTGCACCATAATTAATCAACCTGATATTTACTTACTACGTTGTTCATACTGGATTAAGCTGTAGCTTAATCCAAGCTGTAGCTGGACAAGCAGGGCAAGGAAAGTGAGTGACAGGAGCATTATCATGGCACACTGCCTCCCATTGGGAAAGTTCATCTTCCTCCTGAAAGAGACGCCTTCAGGGATCATGTAATTTGAATTCCCTGTGAATTTAGTGTCATCTTAGCTTGACCAGCTCTGGAAGAACATATTAACCTCCTCTTGTGATTTTCAGAAAACCATTCTAATTTAGCAAGTAATTAAGGGTCACATGTAGGATAAAGAGCTAGATAAGCTTGGATTACGCACAGGAAGCTTTGTTTCCAAGGCAACCCTAGCAGAGGGGGTGTTAATGCTGAGGTCAGTCAGTTAATGAACTGAGAATGGTTACTGGCTGCAAAATGTATTAGAGCTGGGGAAACGAAACTAACAATTGCATTGCCATTTAATGATTTGATGATAGAAAACATGCCTACAAAGCTAGTTATCACTGAAAATGCCGGAGGCAAAGGTTGCAGGCGTTGGGACCATTCTGCTAAGTGAGGTCATGAGAAGTCCAAAATAATGACGCTTGACAAACCAAAAATACTTTAGTCATCATTCATGGTTTTCCCAGTGTGAAGCTGTCAGTGTTTGCGTAAGCTGCCTTTGCTAATGCATGCCACCCTTGTGTTGGACGTGCATTTCTTCCCGAGGTTAGTCCTGCCCGAGGTTACTACCTGTGTAACAATGTCAGAATGAAATTACTGTGGTGGATTTAGCACACTGAAAAGCAAGATACTGACCCTTCGAAGAGCTCAGGATGTAACACACCTTCTCCTAGGGCTTTAGACTCTGGGAACTAATCTCATGGGAGATTTGACAGGGCAAAACCACAAATACCACGGACATGGATAAAATGTCCAAGCAGCTCATCTGCATCAAAGATAGATGGTTTTATTAAAACATGTTAATATTTTAAAAACGGACTCTTTTTTTTTTTTTCTGTATGACGTTAGAAACATTTGGGAATCAGATTACAGTGCTATAAGGCAGCAGAGCGGAATACTATGGACTACAAGAGTACCAAAGACCCATTAGCTATCTAATGCTTTCTCAGTTCCCTTCTACCTTAGCTATCCTTCATGATCTGTGAAAGAATTGCACAGGCATCTTTCAAAGCGTTCTTTCAAACAAGCAAACATTCTCTGCTTTTTGTCACAGTTAGGTGACATTAGTGTCACTGAATATTCTGTAACAGTTGGGTCATTCTTGCATCAGGAATACAGGCACCTCTAAATTTGTGCTGCACTTTTTGGAAGTATGTGTCCCTTGTGGATAGATAAATTAGGACAATTTTAGATGCCACCTTGTCTGGTTTCTTTATGGGCAGCCTTGGCATAAAAGCCGGTGATTTTGTGTTAGACCACCCGCATGCATTGAGGGAATTTAAATGCTCTGCTCTCTCAAAAATGCGCTGTAGGACTTTCAAAAAGAAATCAGGCTGTGCTGAAGGTGAGCTGACAGCCTGTGGTGACAGCTGTTTGGGACAGATTGAGACAGCAGCTGGCCCAAATGAATCTGCAGTGAGTGATATGTGTACTCTTGCTCACGGAAAACTGTGACTAAAGGAGAGCACTGGAATGAGGAGAGATCTGGAAAACACAACTTGTCAGGAAAGGCAGGTGTCCTACATGGACAGAGATTAAAGAAAGCACAGTACAGCCAATTAAATGTAAAACTTAAGCCCATAACAAAATTGAAAACCAAACAACAAACAAAAACACCAACCCAAACAGCAAATCAATCAATCATTCAAATAAAACCCCAGGATGGGAATTTACCTTCTGTGCTTACAGGTAGCCAGGGAAAAAAAAAAAAGTAGTATTGGCCTTAAATAAATTATAGCTTTAAACGGTGGCAAGGAGAATTTGTGCAAAATATTAGTGGGTATTTTGCGTTTGTTCCAAGTGCCGAGTATCTGGAGAGAGTTTAAACAAGGCCATAGCATCTCTCCACAAAAGTTTTGAGGAGCAGCTCCTGTACTGCTGTGTCTGCATGGCACTGGGCAGGTCAGATTATCTTGCACAGTTTCTTCTTTCCTTCTCACCTTCTTCCCATGGCAGCCATTGCTCTGCTTTATTCTTCATATTTCACAGTCCCAGCCTAAAGAAATCTAAATAGTGTTTAAATCCTCCAGTGGTTTTACTACTTGAGCAGTGTTGGGAGCAGTAATTTGTCTGCATGTGACAATGCTGTACGGATCGGGATGAAGAGCATAATTTTTCTGGTTACTTCAGTGCAAAGAATCAAAAACAACTGTCTAAATGAAAGAAAAAAGTCTAAAGTAAATCAACAAAAAAGTTTATCTGGAGCTTGGAAAACCTGACAATCATTCTAGGTCTGTGGTTCCCCCAGTCTAACACCAAATTTTCAAGAGTAAAGTGTCCTGATTCAAATAGTACAATGAGGCTGTTTTGTTACAGAAAATATCCTATGAAATATCTCTAGGCTGTGAGTTGTCATGGTGCGTGATACCTCTGAGCAAGCCCAAGGAAAGCTTCCAGCTGTGCCAAAACTTGCTTGGACATTCTCTGATATGAATTTATCTTGCTATAGAACAAATGAAAATACCCTGCCTGACTTAACAGAATTTGTTCTGGAAAGGAATTTTGGTAGCTATCTTCTTTAAGTCATATTTGTGTGTTTATGCAGTCTCAGAATCCCAACACCACTGGAAAATTTAGATACAGAGAAAGCATTCAGCTTAACCTGATTTAGCTTAACATGATTTAATTCAGTATTTGATCTCACAGGTGTACCAGCCAAAATTTTACCAAGGGTAACAAATAAACGCTGGGATTTATTCAGACACTTCCCAAATTAAGTGGTGGGAAATGCACAAACAGGTTATGTTGAAGCTTTGTAGCTTCCATATAGCAATTGGTTATTATTCAGCAAGCTCTTGACTTCTTAAATGATTCCAGCCACTTTCTTTTTTTTTTCACTTTGCTTAAGTAACATTCCATAGTACAGCAAGTACTATGCAAGTACAGCTTTTCACTGTGCAGACGGCATTATGTTCATATTTGCTCCAGTTCCCCAAATAAATAGCAGGATAGTAAAACAAATCACATGAATATGAGATAAAGGCAAGGCACATCTCTCTCTGACACCAATTCATGGATGCCATCACAGATAAATTTTTTTTTTTGGAGACACAACTTGCTAATTACTGGATCAAGACTAAATCTTAGAAATTGTGAGTGGTCATCAGTTAATAAAGGGCATCGTGCTTTCTACAGCCCCCTTAGTACAAGAGGCTAGGTTTCAAATGGATGCATAAATCGGGGGGCTAAATCTACTAAATGATCTGCTGAGAGCTTAATATATTTGGGAAAACGAAATGACGTAATCCAAATTTGGCCTGTAGAAACCTCATGGTAACGATTACGGTTTTCATAGTTTCATCTTTCATAAATGTCTCCTCTTTCATAAATGTCTCCTCTTTCTGATGACCAGAGATAGGACATGAAAGGGAGTGAAGCTGCACCAGGGGAAGTTCAGAGGGCACATTAGTAAAAGATTCTTCACTGAATGGCTGGTAGGTCACTGAAAGAAGCTCTCCAGGGAAGTGATCACAGCACGAAGCCCGCCAGAGTTCAAGTTGCATCTGGGTGACACTCGCAGTCATACAGTTTAGTTATAGGTAGTCCTGTGAGGAGCAGGGAGACTCAGTGATCCATATGTGTCCATTACAACTTCAGATATTCTCTGTCTCATACTTACCTCCTTTTATGTGTTACTCAGCTCTAGAGCTGCAGTGACAACTTTCAGACAGCTCTTCCCTGATTTTATCAAGCATTTTAAAAATTGAATATCCTCACTTCCTTCTTTATTGAGAGACAACATGCCCTTCTGTAGCACTGAATGGCTATTTTTTAGTTGAATGTTATTGAAATGAACAATTGACCTATTCATGTTTATCTTGCAGGAATGAGCTGAACAGTTTTAAAAAACGTCTAAAGCTCTTTGAACGTTAGGAGTTGTCAAATTTAGAATCTTTTCAATCGAATGACCCAGAAGTGAACCATGAAAAACATGGAAGCATCCCTACCTTTGAACTTTGGCTTCTTGAGTGCAGCTTCTAGGTGAGCTGCTCATGTGATCATCAGCATAGCGTGGCTTGAAGTGGGCCCTTTTTTCACTGTTGCCTCTCTTCTGGCTACTTGACAAGTCGCTTTCACTCTATCAGATGTCTTTCCCAGACTTTGAGCCTTGCCTCTGCTACACTTCTGTTCTCTCTCGTTTTACCTCCCCTCCCTTCCTTTTTTGCTTTCACCAGAATATTCACCCCTCTGCTGACAATAGGCCTTCCCTCAGCAACTGCACATATTTCCAGGTTCTTCATTGTTTCTCTATTGCAATGCAAGTCTCAGTCTCAATGGGGAGGACAATATAGGGAGTGATCCCTAAAGCATCAGCCGATGAACAGAGAACCTTCCAGATCATTTTCAGTGCAAGCAAAGGCATTGTGCACTTTGCTCCTATATTTTCTGTATACAAGCAGGAAGAAGTTCTCAGTGATTTGGATACCCAAAGGAAGAACTAGTGAGATAAAAGTCCCCTTCAATTTAGTTTTATAGAGAATAGCGCTCTGAAATACAAGAAAGAAATGTGGAGAACCCCTGGGAAAACCGGCACACCCACAGACATATCCACACGATCCTGGTCAACTGACTGGCCAGGTGTAAGGATGTCAGAGCTCCTAGCATGAGAATACAGAGAATACAGCCAGCTGCGCTGCCCCAGCCTTGCCTGTTACTGCTCGGGAATGCTGCCTGAGCCTGTGTGGGAGGATTCCAGAGCCCATTCCTGCCTCTCCTCGGCTAGACACATTTATACATCCTTAGTTGAGCCACCTTATATTCAGGCTGTACTTTTTCTGATTGTATTCAAAGCTGACATCTTCCTTGCAGTTGATTCCCACTGACTTTGGCTTTGTCTCTCTTACCATGCTTTGGTCACACTGAAAACTACAGAGCCAGTTTCAGCCTACATGACAACTATTTCAGTGTGGGGTCAGACAGTTCATATTTTCAGCGTCCAGTATTACCTAAAGGATGGAGAGATTTCTTAGGTCTTTCAGCATTAAAAAATTAGGTGATGTGCCTTTCCCAACACTGTACTTTTACTCTCTGACACAAGAATCATCTCAGTGGAGATTGTGCATCACAGGAGCCTCTTCTCTCCTTTCTCTGAAATACCAACTGCTTTTTCTGAAGTGCTGAGTGACTATTGATGTATGCAGTATCCTAGAGAATCAGGTCACTGAGCTGTCAAGGGTATTCCTCGCTACTGCTACACCCGGTAGTTTCCAGTCACACAAACCGAAGGAGTGGGCTTACGTGACACTACCCTGCCTGATGCTGTACAGAGCTACAGCTTTGGAAAAGGTAGCAGTGCATGTGTGAGCACTTCATCTTACAGGAGAGGTATGTATGGGCAATACGTACGTGAGATAGGCCTCAGTGGGAATAGCCAACAAGTACAAACAGAAGATGGAGCCAGAAAAATCGGGTGTCCTGTGCTTTGTGCACTTTAACAACATTATGCCCTTTCTTGTACTCTCTCTGTTTCAGGCAACCCAATTCATATACCACAGCACACTGCATGTGGCTTTTGGGCTGCCAATAGCCTCTGTCCTTAGCATCCTCCACAGAGGAAGGGTCTGAAAGGACAGGAGTAAAAACCTGCCCTGACTTCCCTTGGAAGGATTCCTTCCAACCTTTGTCAGTTTTCAGAGCCTTCTGTGATACTTTTAAGGTTATTTCCTTTGGAAACAGGAGGTTTTCAGAGTCCTTTGCTCTGCTCTGTTTTGCACAGACACAGTGCCTTTTCACTTCACATGAAGTTTGTAAAAGCACTTACCTATTAAACATTGCCTCCAGTGAATTTTTTCTGAACTAACATTGCCAGAGTGATCGATATTGAGGAAGAACCATTTCCAGACTGTATGAGACAAAGCAGCAGGAAGGAGTACAGGGAAAGGCAGGGAAGTTTCACTTACCAGCCTCTCTTCTGCTGCTTGCTTCTCTGGGGATATTATTTGTGCCAGCAGTGGTGGACAAGTGGCTTTGGTACTTCCCACTTTCTGCACACGTTGCTGCAGCACTGAGGATACGCTGCCATTGGCTACCTCGCATGCAGGGATAGCTGCCAAATTCCCTCTGGGCTCAAACAGGAGATTTATCAACCACTGATGGTAGGAGCCACTCGCTCAGGCTCACAAGTGAACTGGCCTGAAAATGCATTCAGGAACAACTCCCAGCAGGAACCAAAAGATGCTTCTGCTCTAGCGTGTGCAAGACTAATTACAAATGTGATTTTTCCTTTGGTACGTGACATCTACTCTATGCACTTTTCAAACACTAAGCTACTCGCCACCTCTGCAGGAAAAGGTATGATTTCCAGATCCAAACCTATCAACAAGTGGAAGTGGTTTAAGGCACCTTTGGTCCCCTCATTAGCAGCATCTGATGAGATCTGCTATCCTGTGGACTCAGGTAAATGGTTCCTACCTTTCCCTCTCCTTAGGTTGGTAGGGCAGCATTCATGCGCTGCATGTGCCCCCAAGCTGCAGCTGATGAAGCAGCAACCAGGCATTGGAGCCACTACTCACCAAGATTAGGAACATTAGGAGCTGAGGAAGGATCCTGTCTTTGTTCCTCAAGAACAGGATCACCATCACCTTCGGAAAATTAAGGTCATTCCTGTTTAAAGCAGTGCACGGTTGGCCATGCTTATTAGGAAGGAAGGGATGCTGGGAAGCACCTCGCTCAACAGCAGCAAGGCAGAAAGTAAACTGGAGGAAGAAGTGGAAAGAGGGTAGAACATGTTTAAGAGTTACACCTTGGCATGCACAGTGTACAATTTCACAATTCATGTCACACTGGCTTGTGGTAAACAAGAAGTTATTAATCCCATGGGAAACAAAGGAAACCCGAGGGACTACCTGCTGCAAGCATTCAGTGAGAACACAGCAGGCCACAGTGACAAGAGCGCAGATCTCTGCAGGTAGGCTCGTACCTGCTTTGGAAAACACATGAAGATTTTCAAGTGCACGAATTGCAAAAGAAAAAAAGTATACTTGCTCAATTAGCCTTAAGGGATCCAAGCTTTTTTTTAGCTTTGCATCTCTTGGGACATCTTAAAGCAAAGAACTCTGTTGCCCATTTTATAGATAGATGGCTCTGGGAACACATTTGGAGGAATTAGTTGTAACTTTGTTCACTAGGCAGTTTCTTTCTGCCAGCCAGCAAGAAATCCCTCGTTTTCGTGACAACCAGAAGAAAAGCAAGTGACTGTGCATTAGAGTAAAAAGAATCCCGTTTAGAATGTGAATAGAGCTACAAATTACCAAGCATAAACACATATCCAAGGAACTGGCTGTTTGTAAAAAGGGAAAAAGGAGGAGCCCTGTCACTTTATTGCTCTTCTTCATAAATAGATCATCTGAGTTGTCGTAGTGAAGGGTACGTTGTGATTTTGAGCTGACTGTAGGAATTTGAGCTCCACTTTCCTCTTTTTGTCAAATAGGAAACTGCTTAGCTGAGGCATTTTGAAGGATTTAGAGAACTGCCCTCGTGGTGGTGAGCCCGTGACGGTACGAACTTGTCATCATTGGGCAGCCTCTTCCTGGAGCCCCAAAGGTATTGCTTACTTGTGAAAGCAGAGCCTTAGGACTGCTGAAAAAGCATTCTAGGCCTACACGTCTGCGTAGACTATATATAAGCAAAGTCAGAAACGGCAGAATACTGTGTTTAACATAGGAATTTGTAGTGTCCCTTTCAAAAAGCTTGCAAAATTATTTCTGTGTCTTGTGAGGCAACATCAGCAAGAGACCAGGTCCTAAACTCACTCTCCGTTAGGACTCAGAATATTTCAGTAGTGGAGAACTTCAGAATTGATCTAGAAATGCAGGAGCCAGTATCAGCCCACCTACAGAATATATGAAATGCAGAGTATTTAACATTTAACGCAAACCCTTTTTTAGGAAATGCATTTTGGGATGGCAAAACTAGGACCTCTGGATCCAGTTGTAGTAGCAACAAGTTTAACATGGTATACTCTGATGACACTTTGAATAAAGAGTGGAAAAAAAAAATGTAAATCCACTCTTTTCTTCATGGGATTCAAAATATTCAGGATATCTCCATATCCGCATTGTTATTAAAAATATTGTCAAAGCTATTAGTTACACACCCAAATTAAGTCAATATATTAAGTATTAAGAATATTTTCAAAACACAAAATAGCCAACAAACATTTTTAACAGTAACGCTTTATGGATTTATTCTTTAATACAAGCCCCTTTGTTGAAAATTGGATCATTCAGAAGTGTCCCCCTGAGTAGCTGTTACGGCTTTCACGTAAATCAAGGCTGCGTGTTCCAGTGGGGAAGGTGAACTGCAGGCAGTGGTAGGGAAGCGCTCGGGGAAGCAGCCAGCCAGCACCTCCCATCGGGGCGAGACACTGCTCCAGCCGCGGAGTTCAAACCAACATCCTTCTAAAGCTGTTTCCATGTGGGAAACGAGCGCAGGGCAGACATCTGCTGCCACAGACATGCTCGCCCCAGGGCAGCAGCGTTTCGTCCTGCTAAAGGAGTGACACTGCGGGTAGTATTTGTTATACGTGACACAGGTCTCCGGGGTATTTCTAACCCGCTTCTACCTCAGGTTAAAAGCAATGATATTAAATTACTTCGGACTAGAAAGCTTTCCAGCCTAGTCTAATCTGAAAGACTTTAGTTTGGCAGGGTACAGCCTGCAGCGCCTGTTGGTCATGCCACGTCCAGGGCAGCAGGTCATGCTGTGCCGTGTGGCGTGGCAGGGGTCTGTAAGTCAGCCCACCAGGTACCGATGTGCACTGGCACACCCTGGAGGTGCCGAGGATGCCAGCCGAAGTGGTGGGCATTAATTTATTCCTGGTATTGCCCCTTCTCTCACCAAACTCGACTCCTTACAGCTATTTACCTAAATTCAGTAATTTTCCTTATTGTCTGTGTTTATATCAACACGAAGGCAGATATGTGTTTGTCCACGCATTCTAATGGAAGTTGTTTTGGTTTGGGGTTTTTGAGGTTGGTTGGGTTTCGCTGGGGTTTTTATTTGGTGTTTTTTTTTTTTTTTCCTAAGCCCTCATTAACTCCACTCACGCTGTCTTACTCTGTTTGCCAGTGCTTAAGTACTGCTTTTTTTAAAAAGCAACCAATTAGCACCTCATCAGCTTCAATTAGAGGAGACAAAAGCAGTGTAAAGATAACTCAATGAGAGGGGGTGGCACAACATCATGTAATCACTTAAGACAGCGGTGAGCATTCGCTGTGCTGGCTCTGCCAGGCCTATTCACCTTTTTTTTTTCTTCTTTCTGGATGCATTTAAGACCCTGTTTTTTTTTCCTTTCCTTTTTTTTTTTTTTCTGGGAAGCCGGGCCTCCCAGGAGTCTCAGAGTCTTTCATTCAGGGCTACCTGTTTACAGCTCACCGAACAGAAGGACCTAAACAATCCTATATTGTACGCCTAGTGCTTCCTTAAACTTAGGCCTCCACAATGGCATGTTTTCAGAAGCTGGGCAGAGTAAGTTAAAGGCTGGCTTTATGCTCATTAAGTGTTCTGCTTGTACTGTCTTCTAATTACATGGCAGAGCAACAATGTATTTTTTTTTCAATGGAGTTCTTTGGAGCAGTTAATTTGGTGCCTGTACTAAATGCCCCAAAACATTAATTAGTGTGGAAGGAACCCTAATTTCCTCAGCAGCTTTCCTCTCCATTTACTTCCCTTGTTTTCACATAGGCTTGGATGAGCCTCTATAATGAAATTACCTCATTAATGCCTTTAGTCTTGCAGAGTAACTCATTCAAGATTTACCATTTAGTTTTAATTTAATGCTGTCAAAAGCAAAAGGTGCATTCATGTCTTTGATTAGTGCATTTTTTTTCTCTCCAAAGAGTGGACAGATTTAAATTATTAAGACGGCAAGTAGTGAGTTATAATTGGATACAAGTAGCACTTCAGAGAATATTAACTGCTTTCAAAGCCTGGCCTATGTGGTCTGTTGACTATTAACTGTGTCCACTGAGTTATTCTGTGGGTTTTGAATTAACGGCGCATTAGCTACTGTGAAGCAAATTAAGTTTAATTTTGTTTATTAAAAACGGGGAAGTTGCATTTATCAACATGACATTTAGTTGTAGCAGAGTTCAGTTTTCCCCATTATCCTATACCGACCTCATTGCTTGGTTAGTACTGCTAGCATAGGGTTTCATCCTCCATTTCACAGTGTTGCCTATGTATGGCTAGTACGATAGGGCCTTCATTTGCAAGAACTACAGAGTTCTACATATTGTCATGCAGGAACCACCCACATTTGACCACACTGATGATTTTCTAATGGAGTACAGTGGTATAAAGGGTGTCTATGATTTATGGCGCACACACAGTTACAGACTCTTTTGGTACCAGCAACTCAAAAGGCAGCATTTAATATCTGATCCTTGATCTCTGTCTCTCTTTTCCCTCCTTTCCAATTCATGTCACAAGATACCTGAGATGCATGGGACATACATGAATGTCAGGAGACTTAAGCAACCTGTAGTCTGCTCGGCACGTGCAGTTTATTATTAACTAATTGCAGTTTATTATTAACTAATTACAGTTTATTGTGTGGCTGCAGTGCTACCAGAGGTCAAAAGTGAGAGTCACACACTTGGGCCAGGACCTCTGTAGGGCTCCGTGTCTGCAAAGCAGACAGTCCCATCAGTGTGCTCACAGCCTTGTCCTGTTACCCAGGGCCTTTAAGTTTTGAGCATCTCCAAGGATGGAGACCCCACACCCTCTCGGGGCCCCTGTTCCAGGGGTTACCCACCTGCATAGTGATGGTTTCCTTCAGTAATTATAAGGAAATTATTATTGTATTTTCAATGCAGGCATTAAATGTGATAGGATAACTGGATAATGTTTTATAAATAACATAAACTATAACTTTATTACAATGTTTGATATATTTAGTGCATATTACATGGGATACATGTGCAATCTATTATACATCTATTATGATTGCAATGACAAGGAAAAACGCAGAGCAGCATTGTTTATCTTTGTAATCTTTCCCATCCCTGCTGTAAAAGCCTCTTGGTTTTGGATTCAATTCTCCTCCCAGAACGAACAGGAGAACACCCTTCTATTTATTTATTCCACAGCAGATTGAGGTCAGGGGAACTTTTAAGTAATTTCTAATGTTGTGTCTCACTGCCCTCTCATGGCTGGATTATCCATGTATATTCCACTGTAGTGACTAGCTGTTGCATGAAATTCCCAGTCAGAATGTTATGGCCAGCATAATTTCTTTTAATTCCTGCCAGCCTGAATACTTGGTAAACTTTCCTCATCTCTAGAGCAGAGAATGAACATTTTGCATGGAAAGGGACGTAATCAGGAGAGGACAGGCAGGGAAGTTCTGGAGGGCAAAACCTGAGAAAATCTTCAAGGCAGAGAAGGAATGTTTGGAGGTACAAACGAGGTGATGGGTCATGGACGGGTAAGGAAAACCCCGGGGGGAAAGCCTGGGCGAACGTGCAGCGAAGAAGGAATGGCGCAGCACCAGCGCTCACGGGCAGCTGGGACACGGGGACCGGCAGGGGGACACGGGGGACCCGAACCCATTGACTGCCGCTTCCGCCCGGCCCGCTGCGCCCGCGGGCCCGCATGCGCGGTTGCGAGTCCGAAGCCAACAATGACGTGTGACGTAGGGGCAAGACGGCTGCAGACAGCAGCGCTTGCGCAGTGAGGGTGATGAAACCGTGGGATGACGTACCACAAAAGGGCAAGATGGCGGCGGTTTGCGCATGCGTGATCTGTCGCCTGAAGCTCCGTGCCGAGTAAGGGCGGCCCGGCCGCGGGGCCTGTGCCGAGCCGCGCCCTGCCCAGAGAGCTTTGTGGGGATTTGGTGAGTCCTGAGAGGGGTTTGGAGGCCCGGGGCGTCCTGCGGGTCATTGCGGGTTTTAGGTTGTCTTAGTGGAGTTTCGCAGGTCCGGGGGTGGGCGCTTTGGGGACTCTGAGAGGGTTTGGGGCATGCTGAGGGGGGTTTGGGAGACTCTAAGTGAGTTTGGGGATCCTGAGGGGTTTGGGGGGTCCTTGGGCTGTTTTGGGGGTCGTGAGGGGCATTTGGGGAGCTCTGAGGTGATTGGGG
>JAWWMO010000097.1:0-13986 GCA_035047845.1 Dendrocincla fuliginosa
TTGTGTGGCCTGGGGGGATCCCCTCTCAGTGTTCTCCTCTGCAGAGTGACCATGCCCAGCTCCTGCAGGCTCTGCTCACCAGGGAGATGCTCCAGACCCCAAATCCCCTCTGTGGCCTCTGCTGGACCCTCCCCAGCAGCTCCTGGTCTTTCCTGTCCTGAGGAGCCCAGAACTGGACACACAATTCCAGATGTGGCCCCAGCAGGGCTGAGCAGAGGGGCAGAATCCCCTCCCTGTCCTTCATGATCCCACCCTTCCTGCTGCACCCCAGAATCCCATTAGATCCCATTCTGGGGAAAACACAACCTCTCACATATATTTGGGCAGCAGAGAAGAAAGAATAGCTTCACTTTTGCTTTGAGCTTGGAGGACAAAGAGCTTTGTACTGTGACAGTAACATCACCTGAGGATCTTTGGCTTGAAAATGTCTTTTGGCAGGGCTTGGATGTCTGATAGAAATCTTGACACAGCTGCAAGGAAAAGGAAACAAAAGGCAAATATCTGTTTGGTAATGAATTAATAACAACTAAGCTGTGGCGACTGCGGGTGATGAATGGTGGTAGTGCTGAACCTGCAGCTCAAAGCACAAGGTTGCACTGTGAAGTGTGTCGTTTGTCCTCATTGACTTGCTCACATCACTTCAAGTGCTGCCTGGTAAAAACTGAGTACAACAGTTCCGTTCTGCCACACTACTGATGTACAGCCCTGAGTTTAAACCACTACAGGTTCCCCTCAGTCAACCTACTCAGTTACAACGGGGAAACTTTTAAGTACTTTATTGTAAAGAAAATGTGAGTAATTGTTGGAGAAAGTCATGTATATCAAGCTGTTTCCTTTCAGGTGTTTTCTTCCCCATTGTTTGGAGTCAGGTTGAGGTCTGAGCACAGCCTCACTCAGAATATTTATTCATTGATCTATTTTTTATGTTGCCTTAAAATGTTTTCCTCCAGATGTAGATTTTACCAAGGTTTATTTCACTCTATTCCTTGAGGACTCTCCTTTAAGAGGTAAATACTGCTTCCAACTCCTTCTGACATCTGATGAACTCAGCTTTCAGGAAAGGAACTTTTAATTCCTTAAAAGAACTCGAGGCAACAAACTATGAAAACCATTCCTAGTAAAATCAAATACACTTGCAAGTATAAATAAATACAATGTTTTGGACTCATGCAGGCATTTTTAGTGTTGTAAGCCCTTTTCATCTCATTTTCAAATGCAATTTGCTGAAGGGACTTCGAGGGCAGGAAATCAAAGGTTATGGCTTTGGCTTCAAATGAAAAATCTTTCAAAACCTTTAGCATTTTTTGTTGTAGCCCCACAAAAAAGTGTAATTGTAGTGAAGTGTATTGAATAGTGTTGAAGTGAATGAGGGGTTTATTTAAAAAAAAAAAAGTAATTAAATTGGAGTTAGTGCAAAAATGTCTGCAGGAAACAGAACAAGTTTGATCTGAATTTGAACCTCAGGTATCCATGCTTACATAATCTGGGAAGCCAAAATAAATTGAGGGGGTTTTAGAGAAACCAGCTTTCACAGACAGGAAGAGCATTAAAATGTGCGAAATCATATAAAAAGTAGTAATAATAGAAGATCACATGGATGCAATGGCAAAAAAACACAAGAGTTTATGCCCTGAAAATCTTTTCTTTGCTCAGGCAAGAAGTCTACCCTTTAATAGTGCAATCTACTTAATGATACAGGTTTGAGTTTTTATAACTTGTAAACAGAAATAAAACAAAATCAGAAGTTTTAGAGGAAAAATACACTACTGAAAAAGTTTCAGACATCTCCAGTCAGGGTGATAGAAGCAGAACAGAAGGGCAATGATCCATCTTGCTCTTGTCGCTGTCCAACGTGCACAACTTTCAAAGGCACTTCACTTATCACTGAGCACGAAGTCTGGAAGGAGTGAAATGACCATATATGATTTTGTTATGTCAGGCAGGAAATGCCTTTTCTTGGTAAAATCAATATCAAGGAGAGCAGCTGCTCCAGGAGGTTTCTAAAACAAAATCACCTCCCTAGAGGTCATAGGGACAACATGACAATTTCAGGCCTCTGGCTTACTGGTGTCTGTAAGCAGCAATGCCTGCTGCCCTCCAGGGATTTAATGGCATGTGACCCCAGTGACAGAAGAGATATTGAAAGAGAGATTTGGCCAAGAATTTGTTTAAATATAAGCAACGACATCATTCATTTTAAAGTGATTTATTTCCCTAGGTGTCTGTGGCACGGGATTGAGCAAGACACATTCAGCTCAGACACAAAGTTTTCAGGGAAGGTGTTCCTTGTATTAGAAATTTTTAAGATGAATTATCTGCATTGACAGATCAGGGAGTTTTGGTGTTTTCATACAGGTTAGTTCTTTACTCCCCAGCATATGTTTATGAAGATTTTATTGTCCATGAAAGTGAAGGGCACAGAGAAAAGGGTCCAGGTGAACAAGGCTTAGGGAAATGAGATGCATAGTAAATGACATGCATAATGCCCTGGACATTTATGCTGGTGACAAGGAATCTCAGGTGTAAAAACACTCAACAGCCCATCTGTTCCAAATGAAGTCCTTTCCTGCCAGGAGGGAAACAGAAAAGTAAATAGACCTTTAGCTTTCCGTCACTTTTGTTGTAGAATATTTCCTTCATGTTTGTGGAAATAGGCAAGAGTTTGACTTGGAGAAGTAGGAAATTACAAAGAAGGAGACCAAGAGCAGCTCGGGATCTGAATTCTCTCCCATACAGAGTTGTGCACGTTTAATTCTTTGCACATTCCAACTCCCTGCCCAGGTTGCAACTAGCCCAGGTTGCTCCAAGGCCCATCCAGCCTGGCCTTGGACACTCCCAGGGATCCTGGGGCAGCCACAGCTTCTCTGCCCAACCTGTGCCAGGGCCTGCCCACCCTCACAGGGAAGGATTTAAGCAGACTGTACTGATTTTCTACCAAAAAAACTCTTATAAAATATTAAAATATGTGTTTTTCCTATTGCCCAGTCTACAAGACTAGATTCTTATTACACATTTTCTGTTATTGGACTGTGCTTTATAATGAATATATCATCTACTTCTGGGCACTTAAATATATTTGTTTTAATGAGGATTCCTCTTTTGGTCAAAGGTTTGGCTAAAAGCTTTATTGAGGGTGACAGATAACAAGGCTTTGAGCAACCTGGGCTGGTGGAAAATGTCCCTGCCCATGGCAGGGTGTGGAACTGGATGATCATTCAGGTCCTTTCCAACCCAAAGCATTCTGTCAAGGCAACAATGCACACACACTTAAAACCTGTTTCTAAATATTCAGTTTGCTAAATATATATGAAGAGTTGTTTGTGTTTCTTTCTTTGCTAACACCTAACCTCATTCTGACCTAGTTCTTGAAATCCAAAAAGGAGTTGTCATAGTTGAAGATCTCTTATGAGTTTTTTATTTTCAGCATTAATTGAACAACAATGAATAGGATTTTGGTAGCAAATTTAGCAAGTCTGCTCAATCTTGAATTGGGGATTTAGCATCTCTTTTTTAGGATCCATGATCACATATAAATTTCTAGTGACAGTAGTCGTAGACAGCAGCCTAAACATCATCCTGGGTTTGGTAAATTTACTTCTCTCAAGTCTTTGAACGATACTGAAAATTTTAGATGAAAATAAACTATGTGGGAAAGCCAGCACTTCAAGTGCACACCTACTCCTAATTAGACATTTTATCTCTCTGCCAAACATGAGTAGAGAAGAATAGGGAGGAAAATGCATAATAAAAGCTATGAAAGGCTCTATTTTGCTATTTTTAAATGCATCAGCAAGAACCTGTCTGCTTCTGCCTTTTCAACCATTCACAGACATCTTACTTTATTTTCCCTCTAAGATGTATTACAGGTGTTTCTACAATTCTGCTTTGTGGTTTTCTCAAAGGTATTTTAGAGGGTTTGTGAGAGAGCCATGGGATACCATTTTATATTTGCATTTCATGAAAAGTACTAACAGGGGATAGATATATTATTCATAAACACTCAGGAGAATACTATCCATATTCAGAATTAAAGGTGTCATAATTGAAATCTGGGGAAACAGAGGCAAACACCTCTTAAATACCTGAGATGCAATAGTTTCACAATTTTGAGCTAAGCTGGAAGTCTGTCAATATCTGAGAAAAAAAGACCATCTTTCATACAGTGCAACCTAGACTTTAACCAAAAACATTCTTTTCTCTCCCAATTGTCTTATTCAAGCCCCTCCTGCACATGAATAAAGCAGGAGTCCCAGGAAACAAAAATATGTCATCAAGTAAGAAAAGGTTGCCTGCCAAGCTGGATTAAAAAATACAAGCAAGTATCATTTCAGGCTCTGAGGTCTTGCTGAAAAATAGGAATCATGAACTATGGCAAATTAACACCAGTGTCTAATGTATTCCTTGTCACTAACTGAGCAAACTTTCTTTTGGGCATACACAGAGTTTTACCAGGCTTTACTTTACCTGAATGACGGTCCTCTATGAAACTATGATTTCCAGACCCTGTTGCAAAAGTGAATATATAGAAATAAGATTGTGCAATTACACTGTTAATTGACAGGAGAAGAAGAAAATACAAAAATGGTGATGCTTATAACTTAACTAAATTTTATTAATTTGAATTTAAAGACCTAAGATATTCTTTAAAATTTTATGAAGATATCCCAAAATGATTTTAAATGCCAGTTAGTTTGAGTCTTAGGTTTTGGTTTTGGTTTTGGGGAGTTTTTTGAGGGCTTTGTTCTTTGGTTGATTTTGTTTGTTAGGGTTTTTTATTTCATTTTTTCAGAAACATCTAGATGGTATTTCTCTAGGAAAAACATTTTTTAAAACTTTTTAAAAATCCAGATTCTGGAAGAGATCACATATTTGTTAACACTAGAGGAAAAAAATAGATTAAAACAGACATTAACTTTTCAGAAAACCATAGCAAAGTTTCTACTAGAAACTTATTTGATGCTCTTGAAGAGTGAGAAGAAGTGCTCTTGAAGAAAAGAAAACACTTGAACATGCAGGTCTCATTGATTATGTGCATGATGATGGCTTATTGATGTGCACTTAGTGAGTACAGTCTGGAAAGGATAATCTGATAATAGGGATGAAATTAAGTGTACCCTTGCACCTGTCTGACACCTCTGTGTCTGCTTTCTTGAGTCGATGAAATGAGGACTTCAGAATATGAGGTGAAATTTTGCTGAGAATTGCTCCTGGAACAGGGAATTATCCATCAGTCTCAGATGCAGAAATCAGTGCAAATTAAAACTTGTTAAAGTTGCTCACGTGCACAAGTTATTCATTTAAGGTAAAAAATCATACATCTTTTCTATTTTCTAACTGTCCCACTCATGTAAGAATTCCATGAGTATCTAACAAAGTGTTGATATGTTTTTTTTTCTTTTTTGAAACGTAGTTTATATTACTGACTTTGGATTTTATTAACAGCCAATATTTTAAAGGCTTTATTTACTTTCTTCTGTTTTTTTTTTTTTGTTTGTTTTGTTTGCAAAATTTATTTTTGTTGTTGTTAAACTCTCCTCAGGAAGTAGTTGTCTCTCAGGTTGCCAGTTTCCCCTAAAAACAGGGTGAATGGACATTTCATTGTTTGGAACAATCAGCTGGCAGCAGGATTCACTTTAATAGACATATTGCTTTACACTAAGCCTTCACCATCTGTTCTGCCCTTTAATTACAAACACAGATATAACATAACTCAGTGATCTGTCCTAGAATATTAGTGATTTATATCTGTGTTTGTTCCCTTATGCAGTAAATAAAATGTGCATCTGGTATATTTTTCTTGTCTTTCAAAATATAGAGAGAATTGATGTCTAATGATATAGGCATGGTCACAAGGATTCACACTTACGAGTGTTTATCTATTACTTTTGAAAACAGTTATGTTAAAATATCCCAAAGATATGTTATTTATTTAAAAGAAAATAATTTCAATGGTCCTACTGGAACACGGACTGATAAAACTTTGTCATGATTGAAAAGCCTCAAAATTCTAAGAAAGGGAAGAACAAGTAAGCAAAGAAGTAATAAGAGACAGAAGACTACAAGCTGGCAGAGCCAGAAGAATTTTGGGGTGATCTTAAATGTCTCTCAGCTTTTCCTACTTTGTTTTTCTTCTCTAAATCAAAGTAACTATTGAAATGTTCAGTCTTCTTTTGTTCTTCTCTGATTTGCTTCTAGTTTCTGTTTATTTCATTAAGTTTCAAATTCACAGGCTTATTCACATTCACATATTTAAGCAGCCCTGCAATAATCACGAATGGGTTTCTCCACAGGACCTTCATTAACCTTCCACAGAACTCAAGCCCCAAATAATTTATGCAGTATAATCAATTTATCTTCTGTCCAAATATCAGCTATCCCTTGCTTAAATATGTCCTGGCCTTTACTTTGTTTGGTACATTGAAGGAAAATTTACATTGCTCATAACTGGTTTTGTAGGCATGCATACAGAACCTTTTTTAAAAATATTAGAATCAAATTCTTCATGACTTGAATTGTCAAATGTTAATTACAAAGCTGAGATCTGCTGTGAAACAGGAGAAACAGTTCTGTTCTGCACTGAGGTCTTCTTCATAAAACACACCCATAGGTCTGAATAAAATTAATAAATAAAATGCAATACCTACTGATGGACAAAAGTATATATGTAAACACCAATGAGTACACAGAACAAAATTAACTTCAAGAGGACCTAGCCCAGAACTTTCTCTGTGGTTAATGGCTTCTATTGCTAGAAAATTCAAAATTAATTCAGTAAACACTAGCCAATATATGGCAAATCTATATTAACTCCTTCATATCCCATTAGAGCAATACCAAGCACAAGAAATTTTGCCTCGAGTGTGTCCATATCCTTGTGTTCTGCCCAAGAAGAGCACTGTGATAACACAAAATGCTACTGCAGGAGGGGAGTAAAATGTCCAGAGTCAGGGGCACTGAACTTCCACCAGTGCCCATGCACTGGTTTTCTGGTGAAACACAGACAGAGTTTAAAAATACAAGTTTTTAATGGTCCCTCATAAATGAACAAACACCAGAGACTTTGTGGGAGGGAGCAGCATCCATGTACAATTCAGAGTTTGAGCACTGCTCCCTTCCAGTATCTTGCAATCTCTTCCAGGCTAGTTAGGGTTGAAGAGGTGTCACAACTGAAACAAACCCCTTACAAGGATATTTAGACTCACAAAGTAATCTATATCAATTTCAGCCAGTGAACTGGATGGCAGAGTTTAATAACACTGAGATTTCAATGGTGTGCAGTTTTGTAAGGGTGTAGAACGTGCCTTAGCAGGAATCAGGGTTTAACCACTAGGAAAAAAAAATAAAATTGAAAAATCAGTGGCCACTTCTGCTCTGTTTAGGAGTGAAAAGCCTAGATTTGTTCACAGAGGGACCCTTACACTAACCTGAAATGCAGTAATTCTCAAATTTTAGGGATGGTATCATTCTATTAATGATGGTGATCTGTGAAAAGTGCAGCAATTCATTGTGCAATTGGAAGCTCAAGACAGTTCCTTCTTGGTTTGGGGACTTATATCCATCATCCTCTATATCTCAACAGAGAAAAATAACTGGATCTGTACAAAAGATCAGAAACATTAAAAAATATCTCTCCTTTTCCACAGAAAAGCTCCTTGATAGACACAGAGCCAACTCTGGCCTCTCTAATACACTCTACCATAAGTTAGAAGAACTTTAAGACACATTTTTCCTGTAAGAAATACAGTCTGTTCAAAAGCACAGGGACATTTTGCCTAAACAACTAGAAACTTTCTGCCACATTACTTAAAAATATCAGTGTCTTCACTCAGATACCTCTTAACAGGAAACTGGATTAGTCAAGATATAATAGAAACTTATTTAAATGTCCTGACAGGGAATGGAATAGAGTAAATAGAGAGATGAACAGGGAGAAAAAAACCCAACAAAACAAACATCAGACAATCAACAACAAAAAAATTTCCAACAAAACAAAAAACAATCAGGAAAAAACACCAATAAAAGACAATAGATGGAAAAAAATACATAAATATGGGGGAAAAAACACCAAATCATCATCATTGGAGGTTTGTAAAATGTCTTTTACAGAATTCAACATTTTCAAATACAAGAAATTTAAATCGCTGAAAGAGAATTTCATCAGAATGCAGAAGTACCCCAGTGGATAGAAAGAATTTCCTGTGTACCTAATAGATAATCAAAAATAATACAGATAAAGTGAATATTGCATTTGCATTCTCCACTTTTCCTTAAACTCATACTTACGTAGTTACATACTTACATTTTGGCTTTCAGCCAATGTAAACAAAGATGTCTATGCTATTAATATACTTTTCTGCACTTAAATAATATTTCTGATATTTTTCCTGCCAGAAAAATTAATATTCCAAAGTAAACCACAGGATTAAAATGTACTTAACAGATTGAGAGTTTAAATTGCTATATGAAAGGCATGTATGGGAAAGCAGACTCAGTGTGTTTCCTGAGATGCCTTAGTTAGGCAACTAACCAACAGCAAAGATTTTGTGGTATCTTTAACAATATTGTCTTTCATCATATCCTTGAGTAAAAGTGCTACTTCTAAAACAAAAGTTATTATAAAAGTCAACACATGTTCATTTAACTTTCTCAAAATTAAAATCAGTATAAAATTCCTTTGATTATTTATCCACTTTCTTCAGAACAAACTTTGCAGATGATTTTGTCTCCTCTACACTTGCCATCCTTGTAAGCAAAGAGAAAATAGAAGGGAGCATATGGCAAAATGGCAAAGGCAATCTGGAGGAGGGATGGATGGATGTTGAAAGAGGCAGATGCCTAATCTTGTAAGGTTAATTTCCCCCCTCCTTATTCCACTATTCTTAAGCTGCCATATTAATGCACACAAGCCGTTTTTAACCAAATATGATGCCAAAGTAACTGCACCTATGAACATGTGATCACCTTGACCATGAGTCTGCCTCTCTACATTTAATTTTAAGAACTAATCTCACAGGAGACTGGGTGAATTTTGCTGTAAGCCACTGGGATGTAACTAACAAAACCAGACTTCTTAAAAAAAAGGTTGATTGCCACTGATCTTGCAGCAGATGCAACAAAAGCCACTGCCAGGTGCTTACAAAGAGGTATGAGAACCACACTGCATCTCTACTGTGACTCTGCACAGCAGAAAGTGTGAGGAAACCTCCCTCAGTGTCCTGTTTCCTCACCCTGTGGATTTTCACACTTGCTTCTTGAGACAATAGAAGTTAGGAAAACTTATAAAACTTGTACTGTTCAGACCCAGGACACTCTCCTAAGGAAAATGCTGTCTAAATGCAGCGTGGTGTTGCAAACTAGCCCTTGAAACAGAGGCTGTTTCATCCCAAAATTCCAAACTGGTGCTCATAAACAACCCTGTAATTGTTCGCAACATGTCAACAAGCAAAGGCTTTGATAATTTTATTTTGGCAGTGAACAATAGTGAGGAATTAAGTTCATAAAAATTGACTTAATTGTGGATAAAACCTTGGCACACGATTTTGTTGCATTTCAGAAGCCAATTAAAGTGTTTACAGATTAGTCAACATCTATCCATCCAATTCACATCATCAGTATGCAGCCGGCAGTGGAAATGCTAAACAGAAATAAACAAATGCCTGTAATTTATACTTGTTGAAAGTTGTCATCTGTTTCCCTCAGCTTTGTGGTCTGCCATGAATTTTTTCCAAAATATCATAGGAAAGTTTGCATGTTTTCTTAGGATTTGTCTGGTCAAATATTTCTGTAAAAATTATATCCTTGCAAAGGTTGGAATGTCATTAGTTAAAAACCTTCTCACTCTTGGCCTGTATTTACAATTCATACTAGGTATTTTTTAAATTTATTTTTTTTTTATGACTATGAAGGAATCTGATATAAACCTTTTGTGCTTGATCAATAATGAGCAGCATTCTAAAGGTCAGCTAGGCCTGTCTGTTCCTACCAAGAAAGCAATAACAAGTGTTTCAGTGAAATTTAAAGTCCAGAAGTATAAAATCACTAATGGGAAGGAACTTATCTGGAAAGTACACTTACTTTGTAATTAAATTGTAGCATTTCCCAGCACAAGTTAGATTCCTGAGACTTTATATATATTATAAAATTTTAAAATTACTATTACTTAATTTTAAAATTACAATTTTAAGTAAAATATTTTTAGTTGTATCAGGATTAGAACAGCTACCTTGAACAGTGACTAGTTTATATTTTAAAGAATATTTCATTTCAGGAGACAAAGAAAGTACTGATAAAAAGCCTCTCTAAAGATCATGTCATGATGTCCAACTTTCAGTTTCGGGGATAGGACAATCAGAATATATTTGATTTGTTTTGGGGTATTTTATCAAAGCCCTGAAATAATGCAATTATGGCCAAATAAAACCAACAGAGAAGGTTTTGTCATGTTTTGGGGAAAAGAAATATCTTTTGCTGCATACAGCAATAATAAAAACAGTTGGTTTCAAGTTTTTTTGCCCACACTTTAACCTCTAGTAATATATTAAAGCACATGGAAAATCCCAATCTGCACAGCATAGAGACTTGAGGTCTCTATGAAAAGTTTGTTCTGCCCTAAGAATATCTTATAGTGAAAGCAATCTGAGGAATCATGAAAAAACTTCCATTTCCACTTTGTATTGAACTACAAACCCACAGTTGTACAACATATGCTGCTGTTTCTGCATGGAAAAACAATACATCATCTCTTTATCAAGGTTTTTCAGTGGGGGAAAGTGAATAGTCCATAGATCAGCTACTAAAGGAAGTCAAGAGGGCAAGTCCCCTGTTTTTTATGGGCCCATGTTTCCATGGGAGTAACAGCTGCACTCAGAGGTGTGATATAGTACAAGACATTTTCATCTTCTCAAACGTACCATGGATGTGAGAGAGACACTTGGGTGTCCTGGATGCCCTCTCCTCCCACTTCAGCACCAATAACAGCACGAGTTCTCAAATTTCCATATGCCCTGCTATAGAAAACTGGCACTTCCCTAGAGCTGGAGGCTGTACCAGGATAGCCAGAGCCAAATCACAGGCTGGAGGGCTCGTGGGCAAGGTAGGAGCTGAGGTTTTGACTGTACAGCAACAGAAACCCAGCCCTTTTTAGTGTGAGGAATGTTGGAGGGATCCACTCCAAAACTGAACAGGTTTGTCCTTGGGTCCACTGGAGAACTGGACCCAGTTTAAACGTACATCTGATAAATTAGTTGGAGAACCAAAACAAACAAACAGCCCAGAGATTTTATCTTGCCTCATCCTTTTCCAATTCTCTATTACTTTCAGAAACTGGTGGTAATCGTTCCTGCATTTGCATTCTGAAGGCAAGGGCTCAATTTTACTCTGAGGCTGAAGAGCATCCCACACATAGAGGCTCAATCCTGCCTGGGGAATCTTGGTGTCACCATGAAGGGAAAGGCAGTGGAGAGCAGAGGATGGTAGGGCTTAATAAAGAGCATTTTCAGGCTGTCTGGACTGGACTTCTCTTGGCATGGCGGGGAACCCTGTAGGGACCCTGCAATTTGTTTCTGCTGACTAACCAAGGCAAGCATGGCTTGTTAACTTCAGCCTGGATATTAAGAAGATAAGTAGGCTTGTTTCAGCAGAGAGAAGGGGCAGAAAGGGAAATGAGAGAGAAAGTGCTGGTAACTTACAAATTATAATAATTTAAAGGAGTCAATATATGGATTTTTACACATAAATGAGGCTGTAGCCACCTCTCAAACTGACCTCTTGAAGGAGTAACACAATAGGATGATCACAGAAAGAGCCCACGGGCCATTTGTCTTCTACTTGGCTATAATTTACCATTTAGAGGGAACGAGAGGAAAGAGAAATGGTCCTAAAATGCTCAATACATGCAAATGTTTCTGTCCTTGAATAATAATTAAAAAAAAAAAAATAACCAAAGAAAACCTCTGAACTGACAATGACAAAATTATGTGAGCAAAACACGACTATTCAGAAATAAGAAACAGAACATGGTTAATTCCAGAGTTAAGTATACAATGAAAAGTAACCTTTGAATCAGATCTATCTGTTAGAGTGGGGTTTTTTCTGTTCATCCAGCTTTGGAACATTTTCTCAGGCTTTTTATACTAAACAAAGAAATAACCAAAGGCAATGTGTAAATGCTTTGTAGCATTTTATCAGAAGCACAATACAGTGTCCATCCTGCAAGAGAAATTGAGAAAAGCTGGTAACAAATTATCATGAATAGGGGACAAGGAGACAGTGAATCAGTACATAATTATAGCTGTGGATCTCCCAAAATTGCAGAAACCATCAGAGCTAAAGTGACCTTGGTATATCTGCATATCTCATTTTATTTAAAAAAAAAAAAAAATTAAAAAAGAGTCAGATAAATAAGTCATATAATTTTATTTTCCTAAATTGGAGAAGATGGGAAGTCATTAAAGCCTTACAGAGAAAAAGAAACCATATGTCATAAAGAATATTTAATTTCCAAGACAATTTTTAACTTTCTTTGTAATTTAAAATTATATTACAACCATGTCTAAAAATTACTCTGCATTTGTAGATAACTTGTAAATTACTGGTTGCTGTCATGGGAAAAGAAAAAAAAAATATTTTTTTCCATCAATCTTTAGGAGATTTGTCTGTCCTGTCTGTCCTGTGCCAGCTTTTGGGTTGTTTTCTTGAAACTCTAAATTCATTTCCTGTGAGTTTTCAAAGGGAAAATGTTGTTCTGGCAGGTATATGACTATATGTATTATGATGTTTCTAATATCACGAAATAATTGTGACTGAAAGTAAAATGCAGCCACTTTGAATCACTGAGAGTCGTAGCACCATAACCATGACCACCCGACAAATTTAACTTTCTCTTATAACACACACAAGTAATTTGAGAGCTCATTACTTTTTCTGCATCTCTGGGTCATGATTAGATCAATTACATGAGATAAAAGCAGAAATACAGCCTGCTCTGAAATAGCCAACACACATTTTATAAACAGTGTTGCACATGTACATTCAATATCAAAATAACAGAGACATTGTGGAGGGAAATGTCACTATTGCCCAGATTTTTTGTTTTATTGTCACTCAGAAGGTTATGTTACCATGGCTATATGCCTGGCTAAATCACCACCAGAAACAGAAATGATGCTGTAGGTTTAACCGAAGGGTGAGAGTAAAGAACTGTCTGTAAACTTTTAGGATGGGAAAGGAAAAAATAGATTTCATATTAATGTGCCATAGCTCATTTCTGGAAGACATCAAAACATTCTGTGCTGTGGTTTATTGGTTGCAATAAGCTGTAAAACATTATTTATAAGGCACTTTTTATTTATAATTGACTACAAAACATATATTTCAGGCAAAAGTGAAGGATGACGTAGTAAAATAATAGCTGGGGGCAGTGAGGGTTAAGCTACCCTTTTAAAATGTGGCTTGGTATAGAGATTTTATTCATAAATGAAGGCACAATGTCCTCATGGCAATTTTCTGATGTAGTAGGTCTGTCAACTCTCTCAGCAAGAAGAAAGTGCTATACCGGGTGAAATGCCTGTGAGAGTGGGTTTATAGCCTACAGGTGGTGGTAGCTACAGGATCCCGCTCCTCGGAGGTGTTTCCTTTGTGTTCAGCACACGTAAGCCTCTTCAGGGAAGGAACCTGACAACACAGTGTTCTTTAAAAGCAGATAAATCCATCATTAAGTCTTAAGGCTCTATTAGGCAATTTTCTCCCTTCCCCAGAGAGCCTTAGTGGGAGGAAAGATTATTTTGCCTGGTGAGGTGGAATGGTAACTGACATGCTACCTTAAAGAGTTTAATAATCACAGAATATGCTGAATTGGAAGGGACCCACAGGGATCATGGAGTCCAACCCTCAGCCCTACCCAGGACCATCTCCAAGAGTCACCCCCTGTGTCCCAGAGCATCATCCAAACCCTCCTGCAGCTCTGGCAGCCTTGGGGCTGTGCCCACT
>JAWWMO010000100.1:0-10042 GCA_035047845.1 Dendrocincla fuliginosa
AAGCACATAAAACTACCTTCCTGTCCATGTATACAGAACAGCATGCTCTGATTTCTCTCCTCATCTGATCTCCCCTGGATCCCCAGCAGCACACTTCAATGCAGTCATTCTTTAGACTGTTATTTTCTAATAAATAAATTTCCCAAAGTCTGGTCTTCAGCAATATAATATTGATTTGAATCCTGAATGCAAATATGGGTGAATTGAACTCATTTTTCTTAGACATGTGAAGAAAACTGGAAGCCTTTAAATTAAACTATATATAACCAAATGAGCCTGCACTGCTTTACTGAACCACCTCCTGTAGATTATGCTAAAACTTCTGAATTCATTCCCATATGTATTTGGTTTTCCAAAGAACAGCTATTTACCTGGGGTGCTTTTACCCAGTGCCTTTAACTCACACAATGCTTGGTCCTTTTCAGAAGTCATGAATCTGTAGTTTCTTTAGTTTCCATAATACCAGCAACCAAAAATCTCAGAAATTGCTAAGGTGCGCCAGTTCCCACCTTTTTATCAACATCTGTCATCTGATGTCATCATGGGAGATGGTAATGAGGAAAGAACTTTCTCTGCCCCATAATACAGTCTAGTGTGTTAGGGTTGAGGTGAGATGTATCTAGGTCCCTTTTAAGAGCAGACTACCATCTGCCCTTGGAATAAGTTAGCAAAGGGATTTGCTTGATCTGTTTCCATCAAAAGAAGTGCTTCAAGGATCAAATTAATTTCTGTGTGGAACAGTGATAACAATTTTCAGCACAGGCATTGCAGAAGTCAGATATGTGGCAGATGGATGCTGTGCACACCTGCCAAAAATACATCTTCTTGTCAGACAGAAAGAGGCCTCACTCCTTCCGCGTGTGCCTGGTCAGTAAAACAATAGTTTGTATTGTTGATGCTATATGAAAATGTGAAGTGACTGCCTGTAAAATGTCAGAGGTAATGCCTGAGAGGCCACCAGTAAATCCATGTTTTAGTCTCAATCTGGACATAAATTTGATGCCAAATTTGTAAACACACTGCTGCTGATATTTTGTCAGCTGTAAATCCTGTAGATAGAGAATCACATCCTAGCCCCACTAAAGTTGTCCTTATTTACAGATGATTAGGCCTAGTAGGTAGACTAAACTGGAGTTACAGCACACTCCAGTGAAGTTGCATCAGTGCAGCTGAGAAGTGAATCTTCATTTATCATTCCAGCACGGGCTGTCTCCAGTCATTGCTTTCATCTGCTGCTGCCTCTGAGCCACCAGATCTTTGTGCCGGAGAATGTTTGAATCCTTGTTTTCCTCCCCACCTAAACTGTATCCAATGGGCAGCATATTTTCCCTCAGATCTTTAGTATTGATTAGGTAACTGAATTTAAATTTTAGAACTATGAAAGTTTGGAAACATCTGCAGACATTGAATAAAGTCTGCTTTCTCTTCCACAGTCTGCGAACAGCTGGAATCTTCAGCCTGAAAAGCTGCCTTTGTTTCCCAGGTTTCCATTACACATTTTTGTACCACACATGCAAACTATCCAAGCCTATGCAGGAGGGACAATTCTTATTTTTGTGAAAGATGTTTGCCATTTTCCATTCTGCACTCTTCAGACCCCTCCTTGTCCAATAAATGTTAAGTTGTTAAAAATGTCCTATTTTTCCCTCTACAGCTGTATTTTTAGTGCAGATACTGGGCCAAAGTTTGATTTTGCACCAAATTTAGTCCGTCACACACAATTAACTTCATCAAAGTTTCTCTAGAATTGTACTGAGACATGACACAAACTTGTTGTTAATCTTTTCCTTGGAAGCTGTAGAACAAGTAGGGCATGTATCAACTGTGATACCCACTAATAACATCAGCAGCATTGGTGAAGAGCTGTAGGTTCCTTTTTCCCCTCATAGTTGTACACATAAAGTATATTAGGGGAAGATTCAGAGATCATACTCTGCGATCTTTAATTGAGCATAATTCTTGTCTTGATATATTCACTGATGTTCCTCTAATTTTCCATGATTAGGCCTATCAAATACTGGGTTTAGGTATTAGGGATTAAGTATCAAACACTTCAAGCTGGGCATGTTATTAGTGTATGAAATTATTCTGTAATTAAAAGGTTACATAGATAACATTTGGTTTGAGTATTCATCAGTAGTCTAACCCTAAATCCTTGGAAAAATAACAATGTTTGATCAATGCCTGTCTTACTTTGTTCTAGGTAACAGAATTCTTTTCAATATGTAGCACTTGGTTAAGGAATCATTGACTACAGATAGAAATGTCTATGAAACTGAGTGATCCCCACTTCCTGGAGTTCTATGGCAATATTTTCAAACTTGGTGCTAAAATCAAAAGATTGAGGTGCAAAATGTAGACATCCTTTGTCCTTGCAATTCCACACTCATAGGAAAAGGAAGGGACTGTAGAAAGTTGCTTAGTCTAGCTTTTTCCAAGGGCAAGGTGAAATACATTGTACTGTACTGTACTCTACTTCTAGCTATGGCTGATAGAAAAAAAAATCCAGCTTGATGATAAAAATGTGCCATGGAAACTCCATTGCTTTCCAGTACCATGTATTCCAGGCTGAAATAACTTGATGCTCAGAAAAGTTTTCCAGTGTCTTGTCTAAAATCTCTGTACCTTTTCTTGCTACAGTGCACTGTGGAGACCAACACACACATCTCCTCTTTGCAATGACTTCTCACTTTTTGGAGATTCAAAACACTTCAAAACACTTCTGAAGAGACAGACAAGGGCTTTGTATAGTGAAGGCGTTCTGACTGAAATGCAGAGAAACCTAAATTCAAATTCACTGCTTTTTAGTGATTGTGCCCAATGACACTTGAAAAGACCCAGAACAAATGTAAGTAGAGCATTTGTCTGTGCCATGCTTTTAATCAGTCTTCTGCACAGTCTGCAGAAGTTACTCATTCTAGATTGACTGGAAGGATTAGGGATAGGCAGAATCCCATGGACAGCAATATGCAAAACTGGTATTGAAAGCTGCCTTAGAATCATGCATTTGATGAACAGAGAGTGAGCTCAAAAGTAGTCCTATAAGTAGGAATATTGATTAACAAGGTATACTAATTTTCTTTAAATTATACCACCAAAGGAAATGAGAACAACATACACTAACAGCCAAACTAGATAAAAGACAGTTTTCTAGATTTTAAATCTATTTCCACTGAGGGACCAGGTAAAGGACAGAGTACTGAGATTTTTAGATCAGTATTGAACTACTTTTTGCAAAAATGCGTTTCCAGTAAACTCTCACCTTTCAGTCTGTGTACACAATCCATTAATGAAATTGGCTGCTCACAGAATATGTTCAAGCATAGATTTAAAAAGCAAATCAGCTTCATTATTAAGTGGGCTTGTCATATTAACATCACATTTGTCCTGCCCTTTCAAGGGTATGAGATCCCTGATTTTCAAAAGACCTTTTCTAAAAGACTCTCGTGTTAGCTATTTACATAAATTTAATTTCCTAAAACTTCCTTCTGTTATTTTCAGATATTCTGTCCTCTCTACCTCTCTACATGGACAGCATTTTTCTTGTTCATAAACAGAAATCGACATCCCTGGATTTTATTTTATTCCAGTCAAGACAAGAAGAATCCAGGAGCTCAAATAAATTATAACTGTGAATAATGCTAGTTATAAAAGAATGGCAAAGCTTCTTGGCGACATATTTGTGAGCCAGAGCCAGAGAACCAGAGACTAATGTCTAGTAAAAGATGTCAGATTCAATTCTTACTGCCAATGTCTGGCAAGAAAAATCTGCTCAATATATGGTTTACCTCATATGACCCAGCTTGTCCTCAGAGAAAGGATGCCTAATCATCATAAAGGTAGTGCAAGTAAATTAGAAGGAAAGCGTGTAGTACTTCCCTTATGTCCCATTTTTTGCATACTATTATTCTCTGGGTTTTAACACTAGGCATTTATCCATAACAGTACTGTTAGGGGCTTATAGGATCTTCAGTCTGCTTAAAATAGTGAAATATTTGGGATTTGAATCATTGCTGGCAGTGGGTGCTAACCCAGTGGATTCAAGAGAGCTTCTGCTCTTCTTCACTGACACTATATCCCTTTGACCTCATTTTCATAAGAGATGGAAATTGCAAACTCCTTGTGTTTCTGTGAAAAAACTTCCTTTCCCTTTGGCTTCCCCCAATGGCATCAAAGCCATATATTGTGTATTATTTTAAGGGACAGAACACATGATTTCTGTCAAATACAGGAAGCAGAGCTAGCCAGATTTCAGCTCTTGCTCCCAAAAACAGGGAGATTGTGTGCTGGATTTTGGTGGTCTGTTGGAGCTGCTATTGCTCAGCCCAGAAGCAGCTGTGAGTAGCTGCTCACCTGTACCGACTGTGAGGGAATGGCATGACAGCAAAAGTAGCTAGCAAGTCTATCTGATTAATGGCAAATTGGCAGAAACAGGAGCTCATACCCCAGAACTGTGACACCAGCACCAAAGCAACATTTCTGAGTGTATGCCTTAGATACCCCAATAAATGAGAGATGGTATTTTAAAAATGTCATTTCTCTCAGGCTATATAGAAGCTATTCCCTCTACAGTAAGCTCAGCATGCACAAACTGTGACAGCTTGGCAAAGGCATGCTCTCCAAAAAAGTCTGAAAATATGAAGTCCCATCTTTGCTACTTACTCCTGAATGGATCTTCATTTGGCACCCCATTACCTTGACAGGTTGATCCTAGAGAGGTCAATCCAATGATTATTTTTAAAAATCAGACACCAGCACATCTGTCTTGCCCTCCTTGACAAAAAAAAAGGAAGAAAAAGTGCAAAGAAAAATTTCTGGTCAAGGACAAGACAAGCAGGTTGAAATTTATGCCTAGAAATCTCAAATCATGTGAATACCACCCGAATTCCCTGAATAGCCTTTCATTGACATGACAAGACAGTTCTACAAAACTAAGAGATCAAAACAAAGCATGAAAAGAATGCCCCAAATGAAGCAGAACTAAAGTTTGATCAGTTGACACTGACTGGAATAATGTTACTCAAGGCCAAGTTGCCCAGTGCTTGCATTGGTCAGCAAGTTACCATTCAGCAGATCATTTCTCTATGTTGCCCAAAATGTGTTCTGCTTTGGTATCAGCAGTTCCTCTGGTCATCAGGGAGACCAGTCCAGATTAGGGCTGCCCAGCTCCTTCAGTCCAGCTGGTTGGAGACCTGTCATTTAAAAAAAAACCAAAACTAAAAAAACACCCAAGTGGTTTTCAGTGCTGCTTGCAGTGTTCATGCCTGACAAGACTTCTGACTGACTATGCAACTCCCAGATAGCAAAGATACAATTTCAGTATATAAAATCTGATGAATAAACTGTCCCCTGGGGTTTGGCAGGATTTAGTAACTGCCTGAGATCTGCTGTAACTTTCTCCACTTGGCCTAAACTCTCTGATATGGGATGCCTGAAAGTTACACAACTAAAAGCCATCTTTAACCACTCAAAAAAGCAGACTTGTTTTAGAGACTCTGAAAACTACAATTACATCAGAAGCATATGGGAACACTTGTGAGAATTAGGCCATTGTCATAAATGAGTGCTTTAGGCACACAAGTCTGATATAAAAAGGCCAATAAACTGAACAGTATCACTGGTGAATGACCCACCAGTGGCATTCAGTCAAAAGCTTGGACATAGCAGCTTGGATTTCATTCATTAAGATTTGCATGCAACTAATTTGCACTGCTGCTATTTAAGGAACATCACAGAGCAACAGTGAGAATATTTTTTTTCTGTTTGGGTTCTGTGCTTTGAGTGCATATTTTGTGAAGCATGTGTTTGGCTAATTTCATCTTAGCAGCCTCTTTGATGACATGCATTTTTTAAACAGATGCTTATGCTGATGGAGTGACATGTTCCAGGGTTAAGTGGATCCTCCAAGACATAGCTCTGACTGCCTGCTGCTGGGGTCACCAAACTACTGCAGTGGTTTTATTTTAGCTCCCTGAAAGACACCCCTTCTCATAGTTTTAGCTTTTAGCAACATTCTTTTGCTTCCTAAAGACATTTTCTGACTTTACCACAAATGCAGAGGACATTGTTCTAACAATTCAGTCCTGACTAGTTCTCTTATTTTCAGAGGCATTGTAATTAACCATATCCTTGGGTTGCATGTTGGATCATCTGCCAAAAACCAATACACAGCATCAAGTGAATATTGTTAGTCAAATTTTTACAAGGCAGCCTAGTTTGCAGCCATCTCTCGAGAAGAGATGCACACATCTTAAGAAAGTTTTCAAGAGAAGAGCAGTCCAGCTGCCTACTGAAAGTCACCAAGGACCGGTGTTCAACTCAGAGTTTAGCAATATTCTTACGCTTCTCACTTTGTCATTTGATCTGTCAGTGTTTCAGATCCCTCTCTGTCTAATGAGAATACTACAGCCTCTCTCATCCTACAGTCTGTTGCTTTAAGGTGTAACTTTCCAAGGACAGGGAAGCACTCTAATAATATCG
This sequence comes from Dendrocincla fuliginosa, assembly GCA_035047845.1. NCBI lineage: Eukaryota > Metazoa > Chordata > Aves > Passeriformes > Dendrocolaptidae > Dendrocincla > Dendrocincla fuliginosa. The sequence goes on from JAWWMO010000100.1 coordinate 6,481, forward strand.
TAGGAAGTACCATAATTTTACTTCTGTCTACAAACTGGTCCGTCTATGCTTATGCATCTCCTACTTTTAAGCAAAGTTGTTCCTAAGGAGTCAAAATTGTAATTCAGAATCAGCACTTGTCTCTCTTCAAGGCTACAAGGAAACTTCACTCTTTTCCCTCCAGGTATTTGTCTATTCCTCTTCAAGTTCACCTCTTCAGGTTGGGTGGTGTGAGAATAAGGTAAAAGCAGATCCATGTAAGTCTGAGGTCCTTGTCATTGTGCCTTTTGTCACAGTGTACAAGTACTTCAAAGTCCCTAGGATAGCTACCCTTACTTCACTGATGTGGATTAGGTCACAGCTAGTATCCCTCTCACAAGTGACACTCCCTACCTTTTATAAGGCGGCTTCTGGCAGTAGATCTAGAGGACCACTACAAAACAGTTTCCCTGTTCTTCAAAAGAAACAAAGGAAAGAGTCCAGATCAAGTGCATGATGTCCTTTTTTAGCTCTGAAATGAGATTTAAATAGAGTTTAGGTGCCAAGTGCAGGTGTGGAATCTGACTTTGTTAAGCATTCACATCCTGTAGCTTTGCCAAGAAAGGATCTCCCAAGCACTAAACTCATATTTCTGCATATGCTCAGGACAGCTTCTGATTTGGCAAGGCTCGTCCACCCCTACATCTGCTGTTCAAGAGTTTAATCTGATGTCTCTGGTAATTCCTATCCCAGCCTTCTACTAAAAATCTAATTCGGGGCTCATTTGTAAACTGGCATTGGTAGGGCTTATTTATTGCAGATCAAGCCGATTTGTAGTGTTAATACTGTAGGAACAAGAGCAGATCTTCAGAGTTTATTGCTGAGCAATTAATCAAGTTTATATGAAATGCTTGAAAAAACATGTATTTCTTCTACTCATAGTTGATGTCCAGACATAATTTTGGCTAAAGCAAAACATCGGGATATCCTGAGGATGTTTCCATTATCTTCTCACCAGGTAGGCATTAATTCCTGTGGAGCAAAAATGCTGCAGAATAATTTGTCCTTATGCAAGTCTACAGTTATTTACTGAACTCAAAATAAACAATATCTGACATTCAGTTTACCCTGCATTTGTTAGGTATGGTGATTATTAAACTAAAGCTATAGATTAAAGATTCTGGCGGTTTGAAATACTCTCCATTAATTTAGAGAATAAGTGGAAAATATTCTTAGTCCCAGCACCTGCTGTTGAATTCCCCTGCTTTTTTGTGGTTTTACTATTAAATTTTCCAATTTAAAAAAAAAAAAGTGAAGCAGACTAGACAGAAGATACTGTCAAATGCCCAAGGTAAATAAACTGGAAAAATGTTAAGAAATTTATATATGACTTTCTCTAATAGAAAAGGGAATATTAAGCGAATAGTAAATTAAGAGAGGATTCTGACAAGAAAGGTAAAAAGTGGAATGGTGTCCCTTTTAAACAAATATCCCAAATGTCCCCTAAATCCTAATGGGTGAAATCTTCTTGTGTTGCTTCAACACAGAATATGGAATATGAATCAATCAATTTATATAGTAGATTAGTTACACATTTTTAATGTGAATCAGATCTCTCAGGTTCTGCACTTACAAAAATCACCTTTATTGGCCCCATATGAGAGCTCAGTGCCAAGACCACCCAGTGGCATGGCTTTACTCTGAAGGATGGAGGAAACTGTGTAGTCTTAAATTCTCATGCAAATGCTGATTCTCAAATTCCTAACTTAAAGAATAGGAAGATGGAAACTCATAGCACATTACAATAAAAACACTCCTTGCACCTAGAAGAGAAAAAGTCACTTGTGAGTTTCTGGTTTGGGTTTCCCTGTGCTTCATTAAGATGTCTCCAAAAGAGAGAAAAGAAGAGCTTTTATCTTAAAGACAATTATCAAAAATCCATGGCTTCCAGTTCAGGGCATTATATAGGTGCTTGAAGAGCTACATCATTAAATCCCTTCTGCTGTTCTGGAAGGGAAAGACCTAAAATGGGAAAGAAGGCCAGTACCATGTTAAACTACTTAAGAGGTCAAACAAAGTCTGACTGCAGCCAGCAATGTTTGGATTTTTCCTTTGGCTCAGAGAACAAGCTGTACATCATCCAGTAAATGTGTACTCTACAAGGGGTCAGAGGAAAAAACATCTGCCCATACTGGGCAGCTTCTTCAGTCCCCTCTTGTTGCCAAGTTCCTAAAAAGTGCCCAGAAGCATCTAGTCTGATGCATCAGATCTCCTGCCCCTTCCTGAACATGGGTTCATGTCCACCCCAGACTCTTGTGCACTAAACTTGACATGGACTATGCAGAAAGAAGGGAAAGAGCACTCATGAAGAATTTGCTTGTCTTTCTCCTGACAAGGCTGCACCTCTTATGATCAGTTTTTTATCCCATCTTGAAGGGATTTGTGGAAACCTTGATAGAGAGAAAGAGCTTCCCACTCCTTTCCTTGTTTGCCTCCAGTCCACAGACTTAAAAATCAAGTATGTTCCAGCCTTACCCTGATTTCAGAGCAGGAGGTGGTGAAACCTCCCTGGAGAGCATGGCAGCATGGGAAAAGTGCGTGGCATAGGGAGGGGTGGTTGCACTAACATTTCCTGACCCATGTTTTTCCTGTGAATATACATTAGAATAGATACATAGGCCAGTCTCTGTGTATTTGACAGTCTCCAGTGCCACAAAATGTACAGCTTTTGTCAGTAACAATCAGAACGGACTTTCAACAAAATCAAGTGTTCTGAGACACACTGCCAAGAAGAGTCATAAGTGTGGCAAAAACCTTTTTCACTTTTGTGTACCAGTCACTTTACTGCGTCTGGGGCTGATTTTTGGCAGGGTAAAGCAAACAAACATAAGAACTCCATAGCACACTAAGCTTGCTGAACTTTACAGCTACCTGCACTCAAGACATTTTTAGTGTTTCAATATGGTCTGGGATAGCAGTAATCTGCAGAAGGGATGGAAATGATTTATCTTTTTTTTTCTTTTCCCCCTGAATGTGCTATCAACCACCCTGACTTTACTAAAAAAAATTAAGGTTGGAGCCAGCCTAGGTATTTGGCTAATACACTGGCTTCCTGCTTTCACCTTGAAAGGGTTTTTTTTCCCTCTAAGCATAGAAAAAAAAAAAAAAAAAAATCAGCAGTCTCCTTAAAAATGAAGAAGTCGTGACACCTAGTGGTGAGTTAAACACCAGTAACTTCTATTTCCTACAGGATTCGCACATGTTTTCCATGTTTTTTAAGTTGTTCTCAGTCAGACTGTAACACGAGAGTTGTGGGCATTACCCTCATGGCTCTAGACATCGAGACAGCCCCTCGTTTCTCCTACAGTCCCCTGCAATGTGTGTGTGTGTGTGTGTGTGTTTTGTTGCATCAGACTCCTGTGCCTCTCCACAGAGGCTGCATCATTAAGGCCCATTGTGCAGCCCCTTGTCGTGCTCCCTATTGAGTGTGACATTTTGAATAGCCATTTATTCTGAGATTGGGTGACTTTGGAGAGAAAGGGAGCATGGCAGAGTCCTGGCGTAAGACCAATTGGGAATTTCAGACTCATTTTCTTGTTGAGTA
>JAWWMO010000100.1:10142-36117 GCA_035047845.1 Dendrocincla fuliginosa
AATAACCATTGTTCATGGCTTTCAAACAACTCAAACTGTTTAAAAATTAATTCTGTTTATAGTGCCTTCTAGAGGAAGTATTTTGTAAAAGTGAATAACTCAAACTGACTAGTGGCTACCCACAAAATATGACTATCCAGTAACAAAATGAATCATTTAGAACTAGTTGGCAAGGAGTGGACATATTGTTGGAGAAAATATCAAGTGGAAATCAGATCCAGCAGCTGGGAGTCCTGGGTTCTCTTTCCACTGTACCATACATTTCCCATGCCGCTGTGACAGAGGCAGGCCTAACTGCAGTGGTGGAGGCAGCTATTAGCCCCTGCTACCCCAAATCACACTGCTTGCTGTCTTACCCTGAACTGTAAGCTGTGGGGGTGATGTTAAGTCACTCCTAGAAACACTTGTAGTCACGGGTTGGAGCCCACAGGCATGCTAGGTCGTGCTTTGCTTTTGGTTTTGCCTCTGTAAAATGGAGATGGCCACCAACCGATGCATGACAAGCTTGTGTGAAGTCCCTGGTAGGGGCCAAGGGCTACTATTTCTACAGGCTTCACTGAACAGAAACAACACAAAATGGAAAGTCAATACTAATGCTGACAGCTTTAGAACCTGAAATAGGTAATGCAGTCATGGGCAGAACTAGCGCAGGCAAAGTTTTTGAGATGCCAAATAGAAAACATGACTTTGGGCCGTAGGTCCAACAACAATGTTGTGTTTGATCATTCTCATGCCAGGCAGGACAGTCCACTGCGGTCTGTGTTACTTGGATACATACACCGAACCTCTTCTATCTCTTGCTCTTGCATTTTCACCTCTTTCCTACTAACAGGATACAAGAGCTGTGAGGTATAAAGTAGCTGACAAAGACACACTGGGGAGTAAATATCTAGGTGACATTCACTCGCATAAGAGTTTGAATGCTCTGCTAGGACATTCAAACAAGTGATACGGATTCTGAATCCCCAGGGTATCATGCTCACTTGCATGGCTAAGCCTGCAATCACAGAATCACACAACGATTAGGGTGAGAAGACTGCTCAAGAGATAGTCTAGCCCAAACCCCCTTGGTCAAAGCAGGCTCAACTAAAACAGATTGCTCAGGACCATACTGAACTGGGTTTGTATATCTTCAAGGACAGAGACTCACAACTCTCTCTTGTTCTTCCACAGGATACCACTGAGGAAAGTCTGGCTCTATCTGCTTGATACCCACTGTATTAAGTATTCATCCCTGTTTTTAGGAATTCTCTCTAATCCTACTCTTACCGAGGGCAAACAATCCCAACCCTCAGCCTCTCCTACTATGGCAGATGCTCCAATCCATTTGTCATTTTTGTGGCCATCCACTGGACTGGCTGAAGTATGTTCATGTCTTTCTTGTAGTGAAGGAGCCCAGCACTGGACCCAGAACCCCAGATATGTCCTCACCAGTTGGAGTCGAGGGAAAGAACCTCCTTCTTCGACCTACTGGCCATGTTCTTCCTTACAAAGCCACAGCTGTTGGCCACCTTTGCTGCAAAAGCACATCACTAGTAGCAGGACATCCAACTGATGTCTAGTTCCATATTAATGGCTAGTTCCAGCCGTAGCTTTCTTCAGCTTCCTTGATTTAATGGCCTGAGTTTCTCTTTAATACATGGATAAACATGCCTGGTCTTTGGATATCATGGACTGTTTCTGCACCAATGCTATTTAAGTATTCAGTAGCACTGGGAGGTCTAAAAAGGTCTCTAGGCTGCTTAACTGGTTGTTTAACTGCCTAGAGCCTGCAGAACCAGCAGCATGTTACTGTGTTTTCTGGGGAGCCAGGGTAATATCAAACCCCTTGTTATTAAAGCCATAAGATTTAATGGCATCCTAACAACTGCAGAATAGCTTGAATTGAGGGAGGACATGCTTTTCCTGGCAGTCATACTTCTTGTGGATGAAACAATGGCATGTTCTCTACATACATATTTGGGGCATCTCTCAGGTCTACATTTGTTGGCCTACAGGAGGAAGGAAAATTCACCCTTTCTCTAGTGATTGAGTGAAATTGTACAAAAAACCCACAGCTGCTTTCTCCAAAGAGCAACGAAAGTGAACACAGTGGGTTAACACTCCCAAAACAGGAAATCCCCCTAACCAACACTCTGTCATCACATAACCTGGATTTCAGTCGAGAATTTCGGTGTTGTTTTAGATAACAAAATACAGCATGTGTTCATCATTAATCTTCTCGAACATTTGTTTGGCCAGAAACTGTCTCTGATCAACTCACTTATGTAAACAGGTCTGTGCTTCAGACCGAAGTGGGAAGATATTATTGCAAGTGCTTGCATTATAAGGAATCTCTCCTTAACTCTAATGAGAGGCATTTACTGAGAGCCTCAATGTTGGTGCCTGTAATCCAGAGTGTCCAGTTTAAATTTCAAAATTTAATAAAAAATTTATCTTGACTCAAATGGGAAAAGCATTACCTCTGAAAAATCTACCATTTTTTCCTTCTCTATTTGCAGTTTCAATATCAAACATTTTTGCATCTGGTTTGCAAAGAACTGTAAAGCTGTTTCTTTTTTCATTATCAAATGTCAGATACATTTATTGCAATTGAACACCCTTTCATCATGAAACTGATGAACACCATCCATCATGTATGTTTTTTACAGGTATAAAAAAAGAAAGAAAGAATGAGAAAAATAAGCTTTGTTTATCTAAGGAAAATAAATGCTACATTTTGGTAGTGTCAGCTAATTCTGGGCACAACTGGTGTATTTCATTTATGTTTGAAAATGTAGGCACATAAACTATGAAAATTTTTACTTGCAGGTGGTGGACTAAATTAAAACATGCAATTTCCTACAAGCTCTTGCTCCCTGTAGTTGGTCTCTTCCTGTCTCTTTGCTTCAGACCAAAACAAGACAATGCAAACAGCTTCAGTCTTGCTGTGTGTGAGTGGGAAGCAAGGCTCTCCTGGAGTTGTGATCACTGCAGCTACCTTGCCCAACCTCCTTTGTCTCTCTTTCTGCATTTGTAAAATATAAAATATACCTAAGAACTAGCCAAGAGCCATACACTTACTTGTTACTGGGAAGTACTGGTAGTTCTTCACAATCAAAAGAGTTAATGCTTTGATTGCTCGAAGGTTAATCCAAGGTTTTAAACTGCCTAATAGGAATTCATGTCCAAATAGAGGGAGCCTCAAGTTTGCAATAAACGCAGCCATTAGAAATATTTATCATTGAGTCAAAGCATTGAAGAGGATTAGTCTCAACTGTGCCAGTTCCAGAACACAGTATCTTCATTGCATTAATATTTTGGACATTGTCCTGAAATGTGTCTGAAGACTGTAGAGATAAAGATCTCTTGAGATAAGGTTTTGTTTTGCTTTAAAAATCTGTAATTCAGTTTACCCAGGGCAATTGATTCTTACAATGTCGTGCATTCAGTAGCTGGGAAAATGGTACATAAAAGACTGTGTTAAGAGACATATAGAGTAATAAGGAGAGTACAGAAGCTACAGAGTAAGGAAAAGAAAGACAACTACACTGGTTCTTTATATTTCATATGCCTGAAGGGATGAAAAGGAAATAGCATTACTTTTGTAGGTGGAAAGATAATTTGGTACCTTTAGAAAGGTGACAGCTGGTATAAATGACATGGCTTCTTCTCCTTCCTTTTGGCAGAAATGTACCCCTCAGCAAACATGCTGCCATTCAGCTGCATTTTAATGCTTTTAAATGCATTTTAAAGCTGTATGTGCAACTCTGCAGAGCTTGCAACCAGACAATCAGAAATGCTGACAGATGAAATGAACTGAAGTAAGCTCCCTCCCTTCCAGATCCCAAAGTATTAATGCCACCTTTTTTCCATTTGGATTTCTGTTTGAACAGAACAGTTGCAAGTCTTCAATACACTGGGGGGATTTTTTTCTGCCAAGTATTGGTCTATAGCCCCATGTATTTATGCAGCTTGGCCTGACACAATGCTGTCATAACAAAGTTTCATTCAGAGGTTTTATCACATTAGTATCTACAAGTCATTGAGATCCATAGAAGTCTAGACTGGTTTTCTGGAGTTGCTGGAAATTACAAAAATCCATCTTAGCCTGTTACATAAACTTGTTTTGAAAGCAAGAAGAAATTAGAAGCAGATAGGTTGGCTCATATAAAACAGAGAGGTTAAATCCATTGTGATAGTGAATATTTGCAGCTATTTGGTCATGCAATGATTATGACAATGAGAAAAACAGGAGGAAATGTTTGTAGCTGAAGTCACCAAAATGTACCGTAAGTAATGTCCATGGAATGTGGCTGTCGGCTTCCATGTTGTTTATCTGAGGGTGACTGAACAGAGGTAGAGGAACACTGGTTGGGAAGAGCTAGTGTCATCATGGCCCTCATCCTAGTGTATCTCAGAGGGATCCATCACTGCACTAACACACTTCTAATAGATCCCTGCTCCGGTGCTGAAGCTGGATTTTGGTTGCATTTGTTAGGTGAGGAAAACTCACCCTCAGTTCCTGAATCACAGCTTTGGAGCACATTCACTATCTGAATAACTTTGGGGACAAGCATGTTAAAGGTGCAGCACGTAAGGTCTTGAGCACTTCTTTTTCAGAATCTGGACAGCTTCAGGGCTCCTTCATATGATTTGAAAACTCAGTCTAACAGATTTCATTATTCCTAGAATTCAAATACATGTAGAAGTTTAAGAATGCAAACAGAGCCAAAAAACATCAACCGGTCCGCCCTCAAGATAATTTTGTTTTGATACTGCCAAAATGTAGCATTTAGATTCTGGGGTTTTTTATACCTTCACTTCCAAAAACAACTTCAGATTTCCTGTCTTTCCTTCTGAGGTGGTATCATTGCCTTTCTCCTCTTCATTCCATCACTCTCCAATTTCCATCCTAAAGAAAATCATGACTGTGAAAAGCTCCATAGTTCAGCAACATAGAATCATAAACCCATAGAATATTAAGTATTGGAAGGGACCTTAAAGATCATCTGGACCCAGCATGTGAATAGTGAAATCATTACAAGAGGCCAAGTAAAGTGGATTTGTAGAAATGGTCTGAAAGAATCTGGATTATTTGGAAATAGGAGTTTAGCCATTTCTCTCTAATGGAAGAAAAAGTAAGCTGGGCAATGAACAGTTTAAATATTCTTGGTTTTCTCTTACACATGATACATTTTCTTCGTATTCTGTTCTGTCATGGATAAAATTAAAGCTACCATGGTCTTCATACCAAGCCTACATCTGGAAGATTGTGTAAGTCTTCTGGTTGCTCTGGATGTTACTGTTTCAGTAAATGGAGATTTACAACACTTTTATTAAATTTCTGTTAGTTTCTGTGTAATTTATGAGGGAACCAAAAGAGTTATATAATTTTAGACGGGGATTGGATAGAGTATTTACCTAAAGACTGTTATGCAAAAAACTGAAGTGATGTCAAATACAGACTGAGCAAACTGGCCCTGAAACTGTTTAGAAATGACTGCAACTCAGGTTTGGAGTGGTCAGTGCTCAAAGTGGTCTTGGTATGAGACACACACTGTGGGAAAGGAATCAGTTTTCTCTTTTGTAATGGGGGCTGTCTGAATTTATTTCACATTTATTCTGTCCAAAGTCCTGGTGGTAAAAATATAAAGCTAATTGTCGTTGGCTTTCTAAGAACCTAAACCACTGTCCATTTCTGACTATCTTTTGAATGTTCAAAGGGCCTGCAATCTGACTATGCATCCAGCTTTTGCAAATGGGCCTGTCTCCCCAGTGGGCCTCTCTTTTAGGGATCCAACCCAAAATCCCCACTCCAGCTGCCCCTGTTTTGAGGACATTTCCATGTTACTATCCAAATTTTGCTGCACGATCTTGCCCACAGAGGCAGAGAGCAATGTCTGTCTACTGCCCATAGCAGGCACTTTGTCCATTTCCAGGAGCTGGGTCTGTGCTCAGAGGGAGCAGCCAGACTGTTCTCAACGTTCAGGGTCACACTGAGGAAAAACCCTCTTGGAAGCTGCCTAGCTCTTTGTTCCTTCCATCAGTCTAAACCAAATGCCATTGAGAAGGTCTCATTCCTCTTTGTGTATGCAAAGACCATGGGAACACTTACAAGACAATCTCTTTCAGATACTGCATACAAAATCAGAGGAAATAACAATGTTTGGATCTTTCAAGAAAATCCAAAGTCCAGATTTCTTTGGCAGACATTCCCACTTTGTTTTTCCAAGTTGAGAAGCATGGAAGTGCCCTTTCCACCTCCTTCCACCTCCCTGTCACTCGTAAGTTTAAGGCTGATGGTACTTGGACTGAGAGATAAAATTTAAAAGTCAATGGAAAAACACATCCAGCTGACCCAAGGGGGAACTGCGTCCTCTCCCTGCTGCTCTCCTTTTCCATGTTTTACCTTCTTTCTGCAGGTTGACTCACTACATTCTTCTGCCATTTACTTATCTTCTGTTTTCTCTGTGTGCACAGCAAATCTCTGATGCTCGTGGGGCTGTTCCAAGTTCAATAAAATTTCATTTTCTGAAGATTATAAGATTCTTCCAACTGCAGTCAAGATCTGGAGCCAGAGAGAGGTCCAGTTTGCATGAAACCAAAGCTCTGCCATAGGCAAGAGACACATATATCTCATTAGTAAAGTTCTCAATCTGAATGTCTTATTTTCTATGTGGGAAAAGTTGTCTTAAGTGACTACAAACTGTTGCTGAAATTTTAACTGGAATTATGCACACAGTCCTGGCTGGTGTAAGCAGAAAATATTTGTACAGACATCCACTCTCCTGACCCACAGATAGAGTTCAAACAAACACTGATGGGAAAATTAAATTAGAAGTACAGGATATTGTCCTTCATTCTCTGCATTCAGGCTACTCAGTTGGCAGAATCTGAAATTTATATGGCATTTTAATTGGCCATAAACAAACTCAAAATGATTCCAAGGTTGGATCTGAACAAATTTCATACATGAATATTTAATATTCATAACGTTTGCCAGAAGGACTGTTCTGAATGTTGAGACTTTGCATTCATGTGCAAAACAAGGAAAGCAACAGAAGTGAACAGTGGAAAATTAGGCAGCATCTCCTATTAACATGCTTCACGTGCTCCTCTGTGCTGTGCTGTGGTCATACAGCAAACAGCTGAAGTGTTTACTTTTTCACTAATACCATGGATGATTCTATTTTTCTCTTTATTTTTTGTATCTGTATATGGCTCCATGCATGAAGTTAACTCTCCTATGGAATTTAGCCCTATGAAAAATGTTTTGAGCCCAGTTGGCCAAATCAAAAAGTCGGAGAGAAAAATTTATTTTGGAAAACCTGACACAGCAAATAAAAGTGTGTTAATGAAAGAATTTGTTTTGTCCCAGCTATTAGGACTATTCATTTAGTCTTTGGTTTAAAAGCTCTTTTTTGACATTTTAAAATATATATAAATTTCAAATAAAATAAAATGGAAAGAATATAAATATTTTTTTAATTATTCAAATGAAACATGGATGAACAGGATTAAACAATTGCAGTGCTATTTACCAGCCTAACAAACACTCAAAACTGTGATTTCTTACTTACTTTCTTTTGTTTTACAGCAAATAATTCCATTCAGTCTTAAAAATAATCCATAAAGGAATCACATTAGCCTTCATTAGACCCCTTTTAACACTTGTCGCTCTCCAAAAATAACCAGAAGGCATAAATCCAATGCCCATCCCCAAGTCCAATCCCTATCCTATCCCAACAGAACTGTCAGCATCACATTTCTCCAGATATTTCTTTCCAGCCATACTGAAATGAATAGTAATTCACCTTTCTTGATGTCATACTTCATCTCAGTTCTATCAAAACTCATGTTGAATGTGAACAAATTACTAAAGACCTAAAGCAAATCACAAATTGAAATCTTGTCCAGAATCTAATTCATGCCCCCGGTTTCTGTCACAGACCACATACCTGCTCTTCACAACTTAGACCAACAGTGAAATGGGAATTATTGGTATCACAGAACCCAGGCACAGAACAAGCTTTTCAGACTTTATTTATCTAAAACACAGCACCAACCATTGCTCTCCTCTTGGTAAAAACCTTATTCGCCCACACTCCCTAACAATACACCCTTCCTAACAATAGCTTTCATTCTCGCCAAGAAAACTGAAAGACTCCAAAAATATGCTGATCTCTGCAGCCCCCGCTCTTCCTGAACTGCAGTTTTAACATTGGCTAAATTTTTTCATAAAGTCCAAAAAGATATTCTCCTGTGTTAGAACAACTCCTGGTTCTAGGTCTCAATGCCCTGCAAGAAACCACACTAATATTTGAATTTTGATTCACAGATCCCTAGTTTCAAATTCAGTTCTCTTGGTCACCATATCCAAAGCCTGGTCAAGATTTCCTGCCAAGGCATTGATCATTCATTACTCACAGGAAGGACCAGCCACAACCTGTTAGGACCCTGCAAGGAGATGAATATCAACATTCAGCTTTCTTTACCTTAAACTTAAATACAACTTTAGCCAATAAACAAAATAAAACCCCACTGACTCAGACACTCTAAAAATTAAGTTTGGAGAGAAACACACAGCTCACTACAAATAATAGCCCACATACTATTACCACAGAACTTAGTAGGTCTACCAATTAACTTGTTCCTGTAATATCCTGCTTCCTATATCATAACATACATTATCAGGATGTTTTTTACATGCAACACCAATATGTTCTGCAGAGTTCATGCCACAATAACTGGCTTCTCTGATGCCAAAGTTTGCTCTACTTCCTTAGTTTTTGAAGGAACTAATGTAGAATCAAGACCTTAACCATCTTTAACCAGACTTGTGATCCTAAGCCACCCTTACAGCGAATGCTCTAACACCTTAGTCCAGTCACTGTTTTCTGTCACAGGATGCACTGTACATAATCCATTGCTAAGAGAACTAGTCCTGTAACTGCTGGCCACCTCTTCACATCACAACTAGCCAGAAGATGTAAGTCCTCGCCATCACCAGCCCTCCTCCTAGACCATCCACATTGACAAAATCCTGCAGTAAATGGACTTGTTCAGCTCTTCCTTTCTTGAGCCCTAACCCGAGCCATAGCCATACAGCTCATCCCCCCCACTCCAGAGCATCGACCCACTCACAGCCTGAACTGTAACCTTAAGTGTAACCAGGCACTTTCTACCACAGAACTAATCACCTGGAGACTAATCATCTCTCTGCTGTTAGATGGGAAATCTTTGAAAATTAGGTTTAGAGGCTAGCAAAATGCCAATACAGGAAAATTATTTTCCAGTGATATGTTTGGGGGGTTTTTTTCAGTTGCTGTTGATAACACATTTTCAGTTCTAATGTATTTTTGTTTGAAGTGATGGGTTTCAGTTTTAGTGCACATTGTCAACGCTTCAATAAACCCTGGGCTAACAGATAACCTTTTTTATTGTGGCTTAATCAAGAAAGGAAGAATGTGAAGGCTTCTTCAATTTCAGGAACGCTATGCAAGGAGAAATACATTATCTCCAGTAAATGTGCAAATGTTTTTCCAGAGCTAAGCTGTATAGAACTTTGTTGGAAAGGATTTTTATCTTTATATTTCCTTACATTTATATGTGTTGGAAGATATTTATACTTACTACAAAAACATTAAATAAATTAATGAAATCATATTTTCTCTTTTGCCCTATAAAATGCTCCTCTAATCCAGTGCTAACTAAAAACCTGTGATTCCCATTTATTTTAATAGGTTCTGGAAGAAATTGCAAACCTCTACCTCATAAAACTAGCAACAAAATGACAAAATAATATCTTGGAATTAACAAGAACACCTCTCTATCGATACATTTCTTCAAGAGCAATTCCCTGAAGTTTTACACAGATTTTTCTAATCATGTTTCTTTTTGGGTAATGTAAAAAGTCATTCCCCAAGGGCAATATTTTGTTCCCTTTCGAGTCAAAGATAAAAATTCTCCTGAGTTTCATGGGAACAAGAGCATTCTAAAAATAAAATTGTTCCTCTGATAACCTCTAGTGGATTTTTTTTCCTCAGAAAGCAAACACAACAAAAACGACCTTTCCATCAGTTCCATTTCTGTCCTTAGGGTGTAATTCTATGCAGTGCACACACAGCTCAAAGATATGTGAAGGCACTTTATGTTGACTCATGCTCCCTCTGCATTGCCCTGAGGTGAAATTGTCCCTTTCTGGTGGTAGTTTACAGCAGTTCCTGGGCATTTGTGTATCTCAGAAGCTTCCATATAATTGGGAAAGAAAGAGGTGATAGTCTTATATTGCATCACAGTAGGGGCAACTCTTTCTTAGACTCCTGCAGTTTCTCATCAGCCCTGGTATGCTGCCATGTTTACCATGGAAGAGGCTGTAGGTCTGCTTTTGCTCACTGTGAATCCTTTCCAAGGATGGGAAGAAACAGGGCTGCCACAGTGGAAGGTAGAAGAAAGTACTAAACTTGCATCCCAGCCAAATATCGTACGTCAAAAATTAATTAAAATCACTACACAGATTCAGAAATTGGACCACCAAGGCCAGTGTGCTTGAGACTCTCTAGCTATAAATTTTTCAGGTTTGTGCAGAGGACCACAACAGACTTTGTGACCCAAGCCTTCCAGGAGAGAGAGGGGGATGTTTAAACTTTCTGCATCTCACTTTAGATAAAACAAAGAGCAATCTGTTGTCATGAATGCTGCCTGTGTGCTGTGCCCTTCTTCTCATCTGCAGTTTTCTCTCGCTAAACAAGGTACTGCAGGACATTTCCTAATGTCTTCTGGAGACTTGTTTGCCATTCTGCGTGAATATATTGTACTGCTGTTACCTTGCTCTATGGAAGCACTTAGCTGGATGACCATGCTGGGCTCAGCAAACACCACTCAAATTGGTGCTCCACTCTTCACTGAAGTACATGAAGAGAATGAGGGAGAGGAACACACAAACACAACCCATGCCAATCAAAAACTATTGACAACTTTTCTACAGTACCTTTGCAAGCATGTCTGCTTAAATAAGTACTGTCCATTGGGTTGCCTGTTAATAGAGATGCTGAAAGAAAAAGCAATGTCTGTTTGCACAGGCATATACCGCATTTTTCTGGTTTATTTGGGGTAGTTTATGTTTCATAGCTGGATTTTTAAAGTAGTGAATACATAGGCATTCAGATTACAGCAGGTATCACTGTGAGAGAACACTGTACAGAAGGATATTTGAGGGAACTACCATAAGAATATATCAGGTTGGTGCAATGAGAGAAGTGAGGTGTGGTGTTAAGCTCCTGAGCATGTATGAGGTGAACCAGATGATAAAACCTTGAGCAACTCCAGCCATAACTGGATCCATCTGCAGTAAAAGTGGGTGGTGTGCTCTCTTGGCAATCAGACTTCATTCTGAATTGTCACTACTGTTCGTATGGAGAAGTACATAGGGAGACTCCAGAAACAAAGGAGAGCAGAGGACTGTACAAAATGGGGAAATGTGGTGCTTTGAGAAGGAACTTGACATGGGCTGTGGGAGCAGGAGCCCAAGGCGGGTATCTGATCGATGTGAACTGGATGGTGAGCGAAACGGGTGCTATTCTGAGCATTATATTTATCTTCTTATCCTCACCTGAAGTAATACTGAATCTACAGAACCTGAAACTCTAAAGAGGATAGGTATAAGGAAGAAATTTTTATGGTGAGGGTGGTGAAACCCCAGAACAGGTTGCCCAGAGAGGTGGTAGATGCCCCATCCCTGGAGATATTCAAGGCCAAGCTGGATGGGGACCTGAGCAACCCGACCTAGTTGAAGATGCCCCTGCTCATTGCAGGGGGGTTCAACTAGATGGCCTTTAAAGGACCCTTATAACCCAAAGTATTCTATGATTCTATAACTATCCATCTCTAAGTAGGTAAAAGTATCTGTGCCATATCAAAAATAGGGCAGCACTGTTTTCTTTCTGCTTTTAAGAGTAAATGGGTATGATTTGAGCTGTTCATAAAGTAAACCTCTGGGAGCCAGTTTTCAAATGTTCTTCAATATGGCCTCTACATTTGCAGTTACAATTCAGACCATTCAAATTCCCATTTAAGCAAAAATTTCTGGAACCTTCTATAAAGAAAAAAAAAAGAAAAGTAGACAGAGAATGGGAAGGCAATGGGAAACATTTTCCTGTATATACAGTAAAGGCAGAATGTTTACATTAAGATGCTGGATTTACTTGAATCAACTGCAGCCTGAAGACAAAATCATGTTTTTAGACACATACAAAAGGTAAGTATTTCATTTTAGTAGTGACAATTTGTTAGTTTGTACAGCTATTACAGCTTTTGTTTATTTTAAAGTTCATTAAAATATCTTATGCTATTCAAGCACCACTTACACAAGCACGGTGACTTCCCGATCGATGTGTGTTCTTCACCAGTAGAGGACAGCACGAGCCTAGCTATTGTCTCAATGCAGAAGTTGCTTCACATTTTTCCTCCTTTTTTCACCCAAAGCTAAAGTCAATGGAAGTTTCCCCCCTACCTTTTTCAAGAGGAATACCCGGTTTCATTACTGACTGTTTTGCAGTGAAGTAAAATTTAAGCATGTGTTTTATCACTGGCAGAAGTCTCTAATGATCAGCATACTCAGAATGCTGCTGTTGTGCCTGTTTTCTTCCTTCCAGGGTATCTTTTGCCTGGGAGACCCTCGAGCATTTCTCACAGACACAGAAAATACAGAAGTTTAATCATCTGTGAGCCTGACAGGCTGGCAGATGAACATGCTCTGCTCACCTGCAGTTTGCAGATGTCACCAGCCTGCAGTTTGCTTTTTGCTTAATGTTGCTTTTCCGTGGACTGACCAAGATAGGAATCACAGAACCGCACTAACATCGGAAAGCACATAGGAAAACAGAGTCTTTGTCCTAAAACATATTTTATCTTACCTTAGACAAATATGACCATTGAAGGCACATATAATTCTGGCAAGCAGAAAAGCTGCAGATCCTGCACTGCAGTTCACAGTGGATAATGAGAGATGGCTGGTGCTTTCTTTCTACCCACAACTGACCTGCAGAGCTTACTTGCTTACTGCCTAATTCATAAGATGCAATTAATTGCTCTAAATTCCTCATTATTCCAGCTCTTGCCTTAATTCTTGTTTGTGTTCCTTGGATCCACCTCATCCCTGTGTATGACCTGGGCTCCGGGCTGTCCTTGGCTGCCATGCCAGGCTGGTCCTGCTTACTCCAGTCACAGGGAGCTGGCCAGGCCCTGCCCTACTGTCCTTGTTACCATGCTTGGCTCCCAACTCCTCAGCTTTGGGGGACAGCTGGACTTTGCTGTATCCTAACACTCAGCCACCTCACAGCAGCTCAAAATCTGCAGAAAAAATGACACACAGAAACTTTAAGTTTTCCTTTGTATATAGCCTGGGTAGTACTTAATTTCCCTGCTTATGTGAGTCCTATTTGTTTAAGTTTGGTTTTGTTTTTTCAAAGTGAATGACAAGAGTTTTTCCAAGACAGGCTGCTCTAATGAAAAGACTGGTTTTAAAATCATTCTTTCTGACAAAGTGGACTGTTCTGTGACTTGATAAAAAGCCTGCTTCCACTCTTTTATAACCAGAAAGTCAAAACCACTGTGTCAGAGACCGAAATAGTTAATGGCTTAAACATTCTAAGATCACCGAAAGACTTTTTGTCCACTGTAGCAAGGAGCAGCTGCTCACCCAGCAAAGCCCACCCCTCCCTGAATATGCCTACTTTGGGACCTTCAGATCAGATAAGTGGGTGCCATTGTCCAGCTATCTCAGGTGCAGAAGGGTGTGCATACCTGAAGTTACAAACTGGATTTGACTCTGCTATAAAAATCCCTCCGGGGAACCTTGAAGACATTTTGCATCTGCCCTGGGCTATTCATCTCAAATGTTGGACCATGATGGACCACGATCTATGCTGAGTCTTAGGAGATGTCAGAGGCTCATGACATGACCCAGGACATGTCCCATGACACTGCCCATTATAAAAATCCCTACCTCAGGAGAGGTACAAGGCATTCCTACCTGAGCTTGACATGTATAGTAACTCATGAAGTCTTTGAATTTTGTGGGGGGCTTCCCCCATCACCAATGGATCAAGACCATCACTTTGACAGGACTGCAACCACCACTTCAACCAAGAGACATGGAAGCTGCAACTGTCAAGTTTCATCGCTGGATTCAGTGGGTGGTGACTACATATATCTTAGGACCTTTGGCCTTCCTTTCTCTTTCTCTCCCTTATACATTTTCTTAAGTGTTATTTTTATGCTTTAATACTGCTGTATTGCTATAGATGATAACACCCAAAATGGCAACATATCTGTTTACCTTTGAAACAAAATTGTTCTAAAATAAACCCCACATATATATGTTTACAAACACCAGTTATTCAGTGTGGTTTCACTCTAATCCACCCCAAGGGATTTATTAACAAGAACCCGGGTTATCCTCCCTTTGTGGGGTGGGTTGTAACACACAGTCAGCACCTTCTAGGCAAGAAGTAGTTATAGATACCATGGGTTATCTTCCTTAGAAGCTGTAGTACCACTTCTTTAGCAGCTAGGCAGAGTTTTGTTAAGCCTTACAGGGAGTCTAGGTCTGGCCAACAAAATGAGAACTTATAAATAAAGGTTATAATAAATGCCTTCCACCAGATAAATCTGTAACTCCTGAGGTAACATAATTCCTTCCACTTTGTTTTAATTGTCTCCTGAACAACAAGTTAGTTTACTTACAACTTTTTTAAATTTACTTTTGTGCTCAAAAGGCCTTCACTTTCTTGAGACACATGCACAGATTTCCTGCCCCAAGGCTCTAAGGCTTTTCAAGGTTTAACCTCCTTGAATTCTTACATGGTAAGGAAGTGCACCTGGCTAGTTTGTGAAAGAGTCACCTTTGGAATTGCCTGCTGTGCTCCTTCCTAATGCAGTGCCATGTTGTTCGGTCACTTTGGATTTGGCACACCATTATCAATTAGTGAAATATATGAAGACCTCTTAAACTTGTTGTATCCGACATCTTCATGAGCACTGAGCATTAGGTCTGGCATCTCATTGTAGAACTGATCTTTCATTGATGGCTCTTTGTGGTTTCTGGGTTCCTGTTTGAAGGATTGCAGGGGTTGTGTCAGCTATGCCTTAAAAAAAATAGAGATAAGAGTACAAAAAAAAAAAATTCCTACCAGTAATGTGTTTGTTAGGAATAGGTCATCTTAACTTTTATGCTCCAGTCAACATCATTGTGTCTCCAGACATTTTTGGCAAGCTTTCCTCCTCCTCAGCCTATGTACCTCTTTTTCCACAAGCAAGAAAGAAGAAAAATAATTCATGACAGGTGGGTTTCCTAGACATTGCTAGCATTAAGTTAGACCAAAGCTAAACATTTTTGGAAACCATACCAAATAGATTGTATACATACATGCCAGCTATTTTTCTTATAAAATGTACCAGATGGCAAATTAAGAACTATACAGAATCAAAAATCATAATTATTTCTTGCAGAACAGTTTAAGGAATTAGTTACCTTAAGTACAAATGAGATTTCAGTTCTAGCTGGGTCAGGACACTTGTGGAAAATGAAACACGGAACCCAGACCAACTTCACACAAGTCAGTGCACTTTGTAAGAGTGCCACAGGATGCTTACAATGCATACAACAGCGCAAGGCAACCCACTGTACACCACAGCTGTCAAAGGTGAATATTTAGCACATATAAACATTGCAGCAGTTTCTGGCATGAGCAGTGAGTATAATTTTAAAACACAGTACAGTATTATTTGGGCATTAAGGAATGTTTGATAATAATATTTTGTCTATAGCGAAGAAGTATAATTGACATAATTTTATAGTGGATGCACACTGCTGAGGTCCTTTGAGGGCTTATGATGAATTAGCACAGAGTTTAGCCCAGCCTTCCTGTGCACCTGCAGATCTTTGTTTCCCTGCTTGCTCTTTCAGGCTGTCTCCAATGACAATTAACTCTCAGAGCCACGAGTATCTCTAAAGCATCCTGGTAAGTGTTGCCTCAGCACTGATGATATGGGCAGCAGTAACCTTGAAGACTTCTTTTTAAACACCCCATCTCTTCTCACATTTTGAGCTGTGTTAAATGTAGGCCTACTTTATACTTTCTGTAGCCTCTTACTTCTTAAAGCTAATCCTAACAAATCATGATAGTTGGTACACTGTAAGTTATGCATCATCTCAGGCCCACTTAGTCCAGTGGTTTTGTCTCAGAGAAAGAATAAAGAGCTGGGAAGGGCTAAAAACGGCTTCAAGGAAGTTTTAATGAAACTCTCAGCAGCTAATGCACACTCTAAGATCTGTTTGGATTTTGTGAAATTAAAACAATACCTACTCTGCAATTTCCAATGCACTGATTAGTCTGCAGTGTCAGCATTTCCTCTTGCTCTGCTGAAATAACACAGTATCCTTTATTTTGAAAATCTGTTGTCTGTGTACAAAAAAAAATCTGACTTGATATGATCATTTACCAACAATGTGTATTACATTCAGACTCTCTAGATTGGGTGGGGTATTTCTGAAGAGATTCCTTTCTTACCTGTATGTTACTGCCTTCTCAGAGAGATAGGAGATAGGTTCTTAAAACCATGAGAGATGATATTGTTGCCTAAAATGGAGGAAAATATAAAACTTCCAAACAATATTAGTATAGGTAAAGTAGAGAGCAGTTCTTTAATGAAAACTTTTGGGTGCATGGAGTACATGAGCACACACACCAGCACAGAATTCTCACAATTATATGGCTTTAACTAACTACCATATCTAGTGGGTACATCCAACCCAAAAACCATTTGCCCTTGGTACCACCCTCCGAACTCCTCTGCTGAAGCCCCTCCAAGGGTTCTGGGCCCTCTATCTTGTTATGACTGTAATGTATCTTACTATTCTGGTCCAGCTGCATGTGTTCCAAACAAGATGTCCTTGCTAAGATCTCTTTCCTTGAAAAGAACGTTAAACAGAATTTCAAGAATGTGGCACAAACCATGAGAAAGGGGTTTAGAAACTGTTACCTGCTACCTTAAGAGTGAGAAACTATACAGCTATATTAAAATCTACAAATATATAAAAACTCTTAAGGCATGAATATTACATTTTTATTACAATACATCTCCCTGCCCAGTACTGGAATCTATCTGAGAGGAGTGTCTGGAAAGCGCATAGCCTCCCCATGGCTTTGGTTGTCTCAAGCAAACTCTGGGGTATATTGTCATTCTTATCTGATGTTCCTTAGGGTATCTGAATTCTTTTGTTTGTGAGTAACAGTATTTCATCTCCTCTTTCATGGCAGATGTGCATAATATAATGGTTCTTTTCTTTTTTCTAGAAAGGAAGACTGCCACAAATTAAATGTTAGGCAAGTAATCACCCATCTATAATAAGCAAGGGCAGCTACTCAGCAAGTATTTTGCCCTTTATTCTTTTCATGGGAATGCCTCTGCTCTTCCTTGAGGCCATCAGGCACAGTAGAATTTAGGAGAAGTCTGTGATATTTCTTGAAAACAGCATTCTTGCTTGGAAACGCAAATTTCTTGTCTTACAGACACTAAATGCTCTGAAGGCTTGATCAAATGCCTGGTAAAGCTAATATTTCCATGGACTATTTGTTCAGACCTAATAACAACATTTTTAGCTTGAAGGAATAAGTGCTAATAATAACTCTTTTTTTATTCAAAGCCATTGAATTTCCTATATAATAAATAGAATAAAAATCAACACTATTATCAGTGCAGTCCCATATGTTTACCCCAACTGCCAAGCTACAATCTGTTTTACTAAGGTGATCGTCTTTCCTTTTTTTTCCCTTTAATATTAAGAGAGTGTTTATTCCTTTACCCTCTTTAAACTCTGCCTAAACACATAGTCGTTCCACTAAAGGAAATTACATGCTGCAGAGAAACCTGGAGAAATATCTGTGTTTTAATACTAGCCGTATGTCATCCAGGATCCCACCGGAGCTGACATTATTGCTTTTCAATGGCAAGAGCTTGGTCACATGGGAGGTGATGTTTTTATTATAATCAGCTGCAGAGAACTAGTGAGGGTGAGCTCATCCACAGCTGAGTATGTTTGAACTTTTGTACCTTCAGTACCTTTCTGTGAGCAGTGGAAACTCTCTCCAACTGGGATGTGTTAGGGGGTTAGGTTTCCTGTAAACGGTGAGATCTTAGAAAACAGCCACAGGAAATGAACATTGCAAAATAAAATTGAACTGGAGAATTACGATGTTGATTATTGAAATAAAGTAGTTTCATCTGGGTGCTGTAGCAAAGTATTATTATGGTTTAAATATCTGATTTGATTTGAGTCTTCCATTTGCAGAATTACTCAAAAGACTTCTTGAATCTGAGTGACATTACACAAAGCAGATTGTGCTTATGCTGTGATCTATCATTACACTGTGAGTCGCCTGGGAGATGCTGAGCACCCTTAGCTCCTATCTGAAGCTTCAAGGATTAGTCTTCAGTCAAAGCCTTGATAAACATATCACGTCTGCTCCCCTGGGACAATATCCAGACAGCATACATTTCACTGACCTTCGGTGAGGAATAAATGGAAATCTAGTGGCACATCTGGTGCTGCCTTCAAATCAACTTACAGTAGTTAAATAGATTTGAATTGGCACTTACATGACGAACCTGTCGTGCAGCTTTTTATCCACTTCACCCTCCTAACTAGGCCATTAAACAGTTGCTTTTGCCTTAATGCAGATTTTTTGGAAAAAAAAAAAAAGATGATATTTTGCACATGGCTGAGCTTTAAGGCAGTTAATGAAATTAAAGCAAAGAACTCCCAGCATACCAGGAAATCCAGATAACAGGAACAACCCTTTAGTCAGCATATTTCTGTTCCCTCGGGAGATGAGGGTAATTACCAAGGCACCAGGCACAAGACACCAGAGGGGTGAGGAGATGACAGCACAACAGCATTTCTCTGCACAGCTGCTCTAGTCAAATTTATTTACACATTCTGGAGAAACAATGCTTTTGAAACACATTTTCAGAGTACAGGCTGGGAAATGTAAGTAATGGATCCATGTAGTTGCCCTATCAAGTTTTCACAACAACTTGCAGTATTTGAAAAGCAGCTTAGGCAGTTTACCCAGTACCATCCACATGGGTCAACTCTGAGAAATTTTGGAAAACATGTATCAAAGGAAAAGAAAAGAGTTGACAGAGGGAAAGGATGCGAGTCTGGAAATCATCTCCACACAAAACAGACACTTTTTTCTTTTTCCTCTTTTTTTTTTCCCCTAATTTAAGAAAAAGTCAAATAACATTCCACAGTCATCAAAGCATGTTTTCTTATCACCAAGTAGGCTTTGAGTTAACAGCATACTTACTGATCTTTCTCTATTCTCTTTACTAAATAAAAGATCATAAAAGGTGAAAAAGAGCAGTTTTGTCTGAACACTTTTATGAGTTAAAAGCATTACTTTGTGCTTAAGGCACTGGGCCAGATCTTCCAACATCTGTTTCAGTTCCTGCCTTTTCCTGTGTGACAAAATATATTTGCATTTCAATTCCCCATCTACTAGGCGGGGATCGTGTTGTTTTATTGTTTTACAGCGTGGTCAGTTCATGGAGTTTATGTGAATATCTGCGTGGCATAGTTCAATGCAAATGTGACTTTAAGCTGTGTACAGGCGTTGATTACCTGATATTTTGATTATTCAGTCCCAGCTCTATCACTGTTTTCTGTGACTTCAAATTATTTTTTCCCACACTGCCACCCATAATATGAGAAAAAACACTGCTTTCTCACTTCCAATGGCAGTAGTGTAAGTTGCTTCCAAAAATGTGCTGTGAAGATGGAAATTATTTCACTCATGTAAACTCCATCCACTAAGCTATCTTTTTGCAAAGAGAGTCCTTTCACTGTTGTTTTGCTGCTTCTGCTCACAGAGCTTCTCCCCTGTTGTTTCCAATATGAAAAAGTTCATTCAGGCTTCACACATTACTATCTCCTAACTTTCAGATATATAAATCCAGCTGCAACATTGTGAAAGGTGAGGAATGAGTAAATGATGGTTGCAGCCTGATCTCGGCCAGAACTCAGTTAACATTTTATCTTAACGCTGCCTTTGGTGTCCAGGGAAAGGCACTGACCTGTGGGCCGTCTTCCAGCTTGTGCCTAATTGGAATGCTGGCCCTTGGCCAACAGCCTGGCACAAAGTCAAGTTGTGAAACAGGAGAAATATTTGAGACCCCCTCCTAAAAAAGGTGGAGCGGTCACAGGGAACTAAGTCTTTTTACCATCCACTCTGGGCTACATCTTTCTTTCCAAAGATTTTATCTTTTCCATGGCTTCCTGATAATTTCCCCGGCAAGATTGCAATCAGCCTACAAAGCACCAGGAAGATTGATTCTAGCTGACAATGATCTGATGGGAACGGAAAAGTTTCTGAGGACTCTACTTTTCTGTAAAGGAGCTGTTTGTTTGGAACAAATGCTCCAGACATCTCCTTCAGGCTGATCATTTCTTTTGTGAGTTAGTTCACTGTGAGTTAGCTGAGGAAAATCTATTACACTGCTACACAGGACCACAACTTTCCTAAATGTAAATATGTTGATTATCTGGTACTGTTCTTATATCCTAAGAATTTTTCCTTTTAATCTTTCACTGAAAATCAAGAAACTATATTCTCAAAATTAGAGATTCAAATGTTGTAACAACCTGTTTATAATGCAATATTTATTTAAACCCTGTGCTGATCCTGTTACTGCCTCCTTCTAACTGAAGGAACATATTTTTCTCTAATGATGGGATTTTTTTAATAATAATGCAGGGCTCAGCAATTCTGTTTAATGCTCAGCAAATGGTGTCAATAACCTCCTTGAGCCAAAAAAACAAAAGGAAAGAAAGCAAGCAGGCTTTTGAGGAAGGATTCAGCTTTTCATTCCAGGGTTCTTACTCAGAGCAATGCACATTCCACAAGCCAGCCTGTTCCCGATAAACACAGAGCACACTGCTTTCTCAGGAGCAAACATTTTCTAGTAATTTAAAGGTGAATATTTAGATGGATGAAATGGTAAACTAAGTGTTTTGAAAGACGACATGAGATACCAAGCAACTGTATGCAGGTCTGGTCATACTTTCTCTAGAAGCACACCACATGTTGTGGGGCTCCTTAAGATCCCACCCACAGGCACCCCAAAGTACTTCCTGAGACAAGAAATGCTGAGGGCTTTTTCCAGTTTTCCTCTTGGTTGTGGGTAAATTATCATTAATATTTTTATTGCGGTGAGTTTTGAGAAGAGGATGATCAGATAGTACAATGCTGCATCTGCTTCTGGAAAGCAGACTATAAAGAAAAGGTAATAAAGAGGGAGCACCAGGCATTGGGAATCTTTGAACAAGTGCAGTGCATATTCAGCGGGAGAAAAAAATCCCTTCCTACCAGTCTAGAAATGCTTATAAACAATCAAATGAAAATGAGTGGTATTGGCTGGTTCTAGGGCAAAACTTTGTTTAGGAGCTACCCTTAAATAATACACATAGTTTTAATAAAGTCATGCCTTTCATTAGACTTATTAGAGAAATGGTTTGTAATATGCAAACCAGCCTGGGTTTTTATAGCTCTGCCAGCTGGTCTAGAAAAAGGTTACCCCTTTGTACTCTGTTGTAGTAACAGCCATGCAGCTACATTTTAATGCTGTTTTGCACTCTACATAGAAAGGGTAGAAAGGACCAGCTTGTGAAAATCTATGAACCTCCAACAAGCTCAGTAAGAGTATTTTTGATTTGCACATGAGTGGAGATTGTGGCGATGTGACAACGTGTGATTAAAGACAGCAGCATCTAGAAAGATGATAAAAAGATCAAATAATAAAGTCTTGTGACAAATACTGCGAACAAACAAGCAGGACTTTTACATCTGAACCTCAATGCAGAGAAGTTCATTCCCAAATATAGGTCAAGTTTCAGGATGCTTCCTGATAATATGGGAGGCACTCTGTGCCTGCATGCAATTCCTCACTTAGATAATGCATAGGAAACAAAATGATCTAAACTCCCAAGGCGCTTGACCCTGTGTGCAGCTGTCTAGGAACAAAATTATGTACAAAATATGCAGATATTATCAGGGCCTCGTGCATATAGTTATTCCATAGCAATGGAATTTGCTGAAGAATTGTGGTCTTGACTCTTAATCACTAGATACTATATGAAAGGGACTGAGGAGGATTTTGGAAATCCTCAGGGAAGTTTCTGTGGTAGGCATTTTGCAGAAATGTAGTAAATGACAGTCCCCTTCCTAAATGAATACAGATAACAGAGGGGGAAAATGCACCAGAAGATGTAAATCACAACAGTAGTTGCAACAGCTCTGATCAAAAGAAAAAACAAACCAAGAAACAAATTACCTCCCCACAAAAACACCAAACAACAACAAAAACCCCCAACACCTAAAAACCAAAACCCCCCACGCTAACAAGAAAAGGGGAAATGGCTTATAAAGTGTCTAAGTTTATAGTCTGTACGAGTATTAAAATATCCTTGACAATGCCAGCCAAGTATCATCAGTGTCCTGAACTACACTTTCAGTGCTAGCTGTGAGAAGGATGAGCTTCTGATCATCTGGAAGAGATGGAAGCCCAATTTGAAAGGAAAAATCCTATTTAGAAATGGCACAATTAACCATCTCACTGCAGAGTCTTCTAGTCATATTCACCTCACAAGCTCAGGCTGCTGTCCCTACCATTACAGATGTCAAAACCCCCTCTGCTCTTTGTCTACTTTCCAGAAGATCCAGCTTTTGCCATTCAACTGCCACTAGCTGAGTATGAAAAGGTAGAGAGAAAGCATAAAATTAATTTATAATGAGTATGAAACTGAAGAGCTTCTTTGGACTATTTGAGTTAATGCTCAAAATAGTTTTTTAGAAACCCTTACTCTTTGAAATATAAATGAAACAGCTGTGAGATTTCTAATTGCTATTCCAGAATGTGTCATATGATGTACAGAAGTATTCAGAAGACAAAGAACAAATAGTGAATCCATGAGAACCTGAGGGGAAACTAAACACTACTTAAAGCTTTTTGAGTCTACAGGGAGTTTTAGAAACTGTCTGTATTAAAGTTTATTCCTCAGTCCTAAACAGTAGTGGCAACTTTATATGTCTTTTTAACTCTTTGATTATTTATTTTCCTTCCTTTGAGTGAAAGTGGGGAAAAAAGGTCTTGAGGTTCTGTATAAAAGCCTTAAGGTCCACAAAGTGCAATCTCCTGTAATGGCAAACAGTAATTTAACTAAAATCTACATACAGGATGTTGGCAGTCCTTGAAAAGGATAATTGGCCTTCTTGCACCTATTCTATCATAAGGCTGTTTTAGTAACTCCCTGCTCTGCTCTTTGGAAACCCGGCTTTAGCTCTCGTTTTGCCAGTATCATCTTTTGAAATGAAGAACAAATTCCTCTTATCTATGAGCTTATCTAATTACTCATTTGAACAATATCACTCATTTAGGTACCTTAGCCAGACAGGCTATTCGTGAATGTAGAATCCAGTTTCCTGACCAGTGTAGCATCCCATACCTGAATGTGTTTTGTGCACCCAATCCACATCAAATTAATTTTTTTACTAACGGTGACCCCTTCCAGAGGACATTTTATTATTTAATATGAAATTAATTTAATATTTCCTAATCTCTGTTAAAATATCTTGTCTCTCATCTGAGCAACACATTTGTCTTTTTCATGTCTTCTTGTCAGTCATATCTCCTATCTCACACACAAGTCATTGTCCCTGGACACCTCCAGTTGATAAACTGCCAAATTAAATGAGAATTCCTATTATTAGCCTTTTCATCATATTTGTATTACTCCTGACTTAAAAATCGATCTTCCTCACATGATAATCTGTTCCCTGTCCTTTTACAATATTTTGTCACTGTACTGAAAAGTGCTTCGCACTGTGTCACAAACAGATTTCATTAACATGCTCCTACTCTTTGTGCCAAGGCCACTCTTGAGATAATTTTATAACACCGAGTTCCATAAACAGTCCTGGAGGATGTCTCTCTGTAATATTCTTTGCACCCTCCGTGATAAACCCTTGTTCTCTGTCTCCCTTACTCTCCTTGCCAATATCATACTCATTTGTATTCACACATTCAAGCGATTCTTATGCTATTTCATATCTTTTCCACTTTAATTTATGAACTGTATGAGAATACTTTACAGAACTCATGATAGATTTACTACCTTTTCTTTCCCTAAAAAAGCTGACTGCTGTCAAAAACAATGCCAGATGAATCTGTTATCTTTCATAAACCCAGACTGCATTTTGTCCTATTTTTCACTACCTTG
This sequence comes from Dendrocincla fuliginosa, assembly GCA_035047845.1. NCBI lineage: Eukaryota > Metazoa > Chordata > Aves > Passeriformes > Dendrocolaptidae > Dendrocincla > Dendrocincla fuliginosa. The sequence goes on from JAWWMO010000100.1 coordinate 34,465, forward strand.
TACAGTATTTGTCTTTGCAACACATTCTAAAGCGGAGTATACTATTGATGTTTAGAAGTGTATCATGTTCCTTTTGTATTGTTAAACACAGAAGTTTATTACCTGTATAGGATGGAAAAAATGGCCCCATTTTCTCATGGTCTCTTCAGCAGATATTAATTTCTGATTTGTTAGAATTGCACAGTAAGTCATTTTTGTTGCTATTTTTTCTGATCTCCAAGGTAGAATTTTTTTTTCCCTAAGCCTTTGTTTACTTTCTAAAATATTTTTTCTGCTTACCCAGTTACAGTCAGATCCCTCCTCTAGGAGTGTTCTTCTTTTCTTGGGATTCAAGTGACAGAGTTTTTTTGTATCTCCTACTTACAAATCCGCCCAAACATTCTCAACATTCAGGATTTGGAACTATTCAGTCCATTCAACTTCTCCAAATGGTTCTCGTCGTTTTATAAAGTTTCTTTTTTTCCAACACTGCTTTTTGATTATTCGCAATAATTTAATCTATACTGATCCAATCTAATTCACGATCATCAGATCCAAAATTATTTTATGTTGCTGTTGCTCTTTAGCCAGTTGGAGCAAAGACACAGACCTTTCTCAATAGCACTTTACAGTAAATTCTTAAGCTTTTTCCTTCTCCAAGCTAAATGAAAAACATTACAACAGAAAAACAAGATATTTCTTCTATTAGAACAGCACATCTTTCAGTTCATGTGGTGGCAACTCTCTTTACCAAGTCTCTGATTTATAGTGATGAGGAGACTGATGTGTAAAATAGGTAGTCTCCTTTTTCTGAATTTTTTTTTTTTTGGGGGGGGGGGTTGTTTTCATTTGGTTGGTTGGTTGGTTGTTTTTTTTTTTAAGGCACATTTTACCTATTCCAGTGATGCCCACTTTATTCTTTAATGCTAGAGCCCTACTCGTTGAGTAATCCTGATAATTTCCAATGGGGCAAGTTTAGGGCATGATGTTCTGAGAAGACACATGAGAATCAAACCCTGAAAGAAAGGCAGTGAAAGCCACTGATGAGGTGAATTTTTATTGTATTACAAAGAGGTGTGCTAGTAATTCTGACAAGAAATTCAGGTTAAAAAAAAAAAAGAATATCAGGAAAAATTATACTGAGACAAAAAATACACTGCAGTCCAGAGACATCTTCCAAAGGGAATCTTGGACGCAGAAAAGCCTTGCAGTTTCAAAAGCAGATTTGACAAAGCAATAGAATAGGTCCTGCATTTTTAAGCTGGCTAGCAGAGATTTTTTCCATCTGTAGCTTCCATGTGTCTCTGTTCCCTACCTTCTCTTTCCCCCACAGATGTTCTACTCCTCATTAAATAAGGAAGTATCAGCATCCTTTACTGACTGTTCCTCAGTTTTCACTCCTAATTTAACCCCATATTTAAAGTACAGCTGCACTGCTTTGCATCTATTCCACTGAAATTAATTCCAGGTATTTTTTCCCTTTGACGTGCTGTTCCTGTCTGCGGCTCAGCAAAGGAGGGGAAGGAAAAAGTGCTACCTGCAGTTTAAGAATTCTGTGAATGAAAAAGCTTGCTTTTAATGCACAGCTTGCAACCTGCAGGTAGGACTCTAAGCAAGGTGTGTTTTATTCATATTGTTTAATATCACACACTGAAGCTTTGAGGCAGCAATGGT
>JAWWMO010000100.1:36217-47055 GCA_035047845.1 Dendrocincla fuliginosa
CAGGTAGGACTCTAAGCAAGGTGTGTTTTATTCATATTGTTTAATATCACACACTGAAGCTTTGAGGCAGCAATGGTTGGTGATTGATTTTTGTAAAACTAGTTCCCATATCTCTAATTTCTTTACAGTCTTTCTTTGCACATTGTCAGATTTAGATGCGATCCCCCTCAAACCTTAGGCTGGAGTCATTCTTCATCTTCCAGGGTCAACTAATCATTAGACGGACCCATGCAGATCCACATGAAATGTTTGCTTTTAAAGCCAAGCTTTCTTGCATCAGGCTTTGACATTTTATCCACTTGGACAAGCTGATTAATGGTGTCAGCATTGCTCATTTGCCTTGCAGTGTATACTGAGCAGATGTTATACTGGCTTGCTGCCCCACGCTGAGTATGAAGAGGTAAATCCTGTGAGACCTCGCTTTTGTTAGAAGGTCAGTTACCAAAAGGTCAAATAGTGTCCCTTAGTCTGTTTTATACATAAATACGATATTGATTAATTTTAGATATTTTGATTCGGTTCTTCTGGGAGGGGCTTTATATTAGGAATACAGGGCCAAAACCTGACATGTTAGACAACATGTCTGCTGACTGTAAGGGTATTTTTTATTGTGAGGGTTTCCAGGTTGAACCAGTTGTGAATTGTTCTCATTATAGTTTGCATTTTTTCTCTCAGGAGGCATGCAGGCAAGGGCTGTAGGCAGAGGTAATGTCTTCTCATCAAGCCAATGGGATGTAAAAAAGGAATGTTTCAGGCACACAAATCCCTCTTTAGACATGAAATGGAAACCACAAACTTCAAGGTCAATATGGAGCGAGAAGGGAACTTCAGAAATTAACTCACTGAAGTAGGACTACAGCTGGTAGAAGAGAAACAAGTGCATTGATAAAAATTTCAGAAACAGGACTTTGCCACAACTTTTGAGTCAGGTTTCCCAAAGCTCAGGAAGTATTCAGAACCAGAGCTTTTGGGCTCTTCTCACATAGTTTACACAATGGAGGCTGCAAGCCTACATTATCTGTTGTCCTGGGACAAAGATTTTGAATATTCTACTCTCACAGATAGAGAAAAATAATAACTATAACAATAATTGTTGTTATTATTATTATCATCACGTCCCTACCTTTTGAAAATCCAATTGAATTATTAATTTCATTTAATATATGAATGTATTAATTTTATATGTAATATGTACAATTGTTGATATATCAATTTGTTAATTTCCATGTGAGGTGTTTGTTGTTCGGTTTTTTTATTTCCCAAGTTCTTTCTCTGTCCTAACCAAAAAGAACAAAGAAAATTGAAAACATACACATTAATCCCATACAGGTAAAGCAAACTATTTCAGTGGAGGTAAAATATGAATATTCACAATGCTATCAGGTCTTACAGCCACCTCTAAGGCTCAGGGTCTGGATCCCAACTGAATCTCTATTAATACCCGGTATTAAATCTTAAAAAGAGATTTTATAAAATAATTTTTAGTATTTGTAATATTTAAACACCAGAAGTATTATATTGTCTTTTTTTGGCATAAACTGTTTGAATGTAACCTAGTTTCACTAGAGTGACACAACTATATTGACACAATTCTGCTGGTCATGAAAACCCCTTCCTTTATAACTGTTCTTGTCCCACAAGTTCCTGGGAGCTTCTTACTTTAAACTGAAGAGAATGGGTTCTGGACATTCTGGAGATCCACAGTTCACTGTCTGCTTTTGAAGGGTGTGACTAATATTTAATTCAATATTTCATTCACATCTCTAAAAAGACAAACATAAAATGACAGACATATAACTAGACCATAGTCTGTATTAAGTATATTGTCCTGATAACATGAAGATTGCCTACATTTCTTTCCCTAAGCATAGATCCCCTAACTAATTGCATGTCCTTAAAATAAGTCTTCCTCCGTCTTAAACAACCCGGGCATTGTAAGCCTGTTCGTTTAAACTGTTGAGAGTTTGTATGCACTAAAAGCCTCAAAGTAACAAGGCTTTTACTTACTGAACCTTTAATATGCTGTGTATCTTTCCCTGGGTAAGCTGAGTCTTTTTTGTGACACAAAAAGTGGTTTCTAACCAAATTCATTGCCTTCCAGTGGACTGCGCCCTTTCCCCTTGAATGTTTGCAAGCAAGAAAGCCATTGAAAGGTCAATGGACAGAGAGAAAAAGCCCCCCTGACCAGAATGGCACTTGTCCCTTCTGCCACTTCAAGTTACTGACTTCCTTGCTATCTCCATGCATTCATTTGCATAACAGAGGGGACCATCTGGCCTTTAGTATGGCCAATTGAATGTAAATCACTACTGAAACGTTAAATACATCCCAGAGAACACTCTGCACACTGGCATAAAAATGAAGGGGCTAATGCTGCTTAGGGATACTGGAGGTGACAAAAGAAAAACATCAGCATTGCTGATTGATTCTCATTGCTACAACTTGCACGAGAGGCTACAGGAGGCTTTCATAGTCTTGGTGAAAGAAGTGCTTCTTTTAGTTCATGTCCTTTCTCCCATTGCTGTAAAGTTGTTTAAGAGACTGGACCTCATATCTCAGTATAGAACTTGTCACCAAAGCCCTACCCACTTTTGACACCGTCTTGGACTGAACTGAACTCCAAACAAGGAGATTTCTGCTGACATTGAGATATAAGCATGTACTTAATGATCATCAAAACTAATTAAAAGACTCTTCTGATCTGCAACATCTCGCTGATCCATTTTGCTTAAAATATATTTCCAGTTTCTTTGGAAAGACACTATTTTCCTTCTTAACATGAAAGCTGCTGCAGAATTCATTCCTAACATTTAGAAATAAACTGAAAGTACAGACTACACTGCTACTTGACCTTTTTGACAGAGATTCCCTACCTTTTATTTTTCACAGAGCAGGCTATGTTGCTGTGGCCTCCTCTCTCACTTAACACAACTACTGCACAAACACACCCAGTTTAGGACTTCCCAGGAAAATGGCACACATCTGTGTTGCTGTGCCTTGTCTCAGGAAGCCTGTCAGTTACTGCTCTAACCTCCTAATGCTCAATAAAGTAGTTCTTTCCCTTTAAGTTGGCCCATAAGATATGATTTAGTGAACCTTTTCCTTCCCATCTGCTGCAACTCGCCATCCAAATTCTTCACGAGTCCCTCCAAATCAATTTTCACTAACATTTGTAAAACTCACATCTCATTCACAGGAGAGATTGACACTACTAATTTGCAATCTCATCCAGCAACTCATCCAAAATCTTTCTCACGAAGTCTTCCCTGAAGGACCCTGGGACATGTGTCAGCGGAGAAGCTGTGGCACTGCACTTCAAGGGGGGTGTGTGTGTTGCATTTGCCTCATATGTCTGAAAATCAATCATAAGGGCTACAAACTTACTCATTTGTAACATCTTTTACATTTCTCTTTTTTTTTTTTTAATTTGGATTTTGATTCTTGAAACCCTTGCACAGCCATTGCTTGCCAGCATCCAAGTGCTGGCAATAACAGAAAACAACATAACTTTATGGGTTTTATAGCAACTGGCTATGCTGTTCTCCAGGCAGAGGCATTAGGCCTGTGCATAAAGCTGGATTTCATTTAGAATAGCCCTATTTATTCTTTAAATTGGATCATATACTCTAATTTTCATGTACGTCTTTATTAGGAAAGTGTAACATTTGTTTTAAAGATTTTAATATTTTCAGGCTTCCTTTCATTTAAATTCATAATTCTCTGCTATTTCAGCTAAATGCTACGCCAATTTTCTTCAAGTTGAGTCGTTTTTGCCTGCAGTTCTAGCTATGAATTTCATCAGCACCAGTTAGGGCTGCCCATCAGCAGGACACTACTTAAATCTGTACAAAAGGTATCTGCCTTCTAGACTATATTTCCACATTTTAATCCTCCTCTTTTCACTACAATTCATTTTACTCATCACTGTACTAATGTGGTTGCATCTCAACTCAGCTCAGTTTGCTTTGGTGGGACTACAGTTAATCAGGAAAAAAAAAATCAGGCTTCTCTCCAATTTCTTTATCTGGAACAGAAAGAGCTGTTATCAACATGTTCATACCTTGATTAACAATTTTAAGAGCAGGCAAAGTATAAACTCTTTAAATAAATTAATTTATTTGCTAAGGAAATTACCAATCTCGTCTACATCTGCTCCTGAAACAGAAAATTTGCTTGAAGGTCTTCCTTTTAGATCTCAGCTTCCAGACATTGTCTCCACAGATCCCAGGCTGTAACAGCATAGTCTCACCTCAAGGTTTGGTTTACATCTGAGGCTCCCCTGTAGACAGCATTAGGCACAAATACATTAAAACTTAACATTATGTTGATCTCTGACAATGATATATGGACATGGTATTTTCTGTAGATTGGATAAAAAGGCCTGAAAGGTAACTTAATTCCTCTCACCTTCATAAGGACTAATGAAAGGGTGCTCTTAATTATTTTCCCCATTTTCATAAGTGTGATCTGTTATCCTCAAGCATGTAAATGTATCAGTAAAGAACTGTATCTAAAATTTTTCTAGTTACCACTGGTCAATGAGATTGGAAGCAGAAATCAGTATAAATCAAACCACGATTCAACTTGGTACAGTGACTAAAGTAATTCAGAGGCAAGAACAAATAAAGATGCAGGAAGAGAAAAGGACTAGAACAACACATGCAGGATACAGAATCTGGAAGAGGTGCATGTCATGAAAGGTTTCTTCAACTTGGGCTTTGCATAAAGGCAGAAAAGTTAAAAGAGAAAACCAAAATCCTGACAAAAAATGCAAAATATTGAAGAGAATGCTAAGAACAATACATTATAAAAGAGAGATCAAATGTATGGAAATAATTGAAGCAGCAGATTCATGATTCCTGATACAGTAAAACAGATACCGACTTAAGTCTGTGTTCCAAGAGAAGCTAAAGCCATGACTGAAATTTTGCCTGTGCTTAAGTGTTTAATTAATCCTATAGTAATCAGAGCCTCCTCCTTCAGCTTTCCCTGAGCCATAGGATTCACTGCATCCTAGGAATTTAGATTGCTCAATACTTCAAAATACTTTTATTAAGTATACCAAGGCCACAGTTAGACACAATTTATCTTTCATGTTTTTCTAACTGTTTTTACTTGAAGGATCTTAGTAGTACTGGGCATTGATCCAATAAACATAACTTGTTCAAGGGAAGAAGACAGTATATGAGATCCTCCCTAATATCTTCCTTCTCTATTTTACCCTGTTAATATAAGCAAAAAATAGCTTAATTTTTTCCCCAGCATCCCTGAATTTTTTCACATATACAATGCAGTAAAAATGTAACAGAAAATTGTTCTGGAATTTATGCTACCATTTCTCCCTGATCATGACTTTAGGCACAGTAAAATTAACAGATTATCTAACCAAAATAACCCAGAAATACATGTTAAGTGTTTAGTCTCTTTTAAAAACAGAAGCCACTCAACAACCAAAGAACTCTAGAGTGTCAAATAAATGTGCTTTATGCAATGTCATGAGGCTACTATCTGAAGTGAATTAAAAATTTATGTTAGGTAAATATATCATGGTTTTGTAAATGTCTTTCTGAGGATGAGACTAATTACATCCATTGATGTGAATATATACAATCAATACCCATTTTCCTTTCTAAAAGGATGAACTAAAATCCATTCTGCAAGTAGGACTTTGTTATCCTAAAAAAGAAATCCGCATAATAGGCAATTAAAACTGGAACAAAAAAAAAAAACTGAAGAGAGGAGGAGTAGAAGGATTTTTACTGAAAGCTATAACAAAACCAAGAAATCCCAAATGAGATGAAAAAGGGAAGCCAAGAGCAACAAAAGATAAGATCCTAAGGTCTAGGTCCTGCAGTCTTCTAGTAACCACACATTTAGCTCATGCCACAGAGCATACTGCAGGACTCCAGAAGTGTTTGCAAGATCAGGCACCAGCCATTCAGCAGTAACAACAGTTACTAAAATAACATTTGAAACACCATGTAAACTCCTGAAGCTCCAGAGATGTTTCCACTCTCTAGGAATAATGATAGCTTACATTACTCATAGTTTTTCATGGGTTTTCTTTGGATACTTAATTTAAAAGACTATGGAACCATTTATTAAAATGTGTTTTCCAAGAAGCAGAAAGAAGAACGATATCCTTTTAAATAACAATTTCTGTTTAATTCAAATACTTTGAATAATTAAAAATAATAAGGAAAGGGTGGAATTTTGTTCCAATGTTGTTGTAGCTGTTAAATTATAAAGCTGTATTTCAATGAATAATCCCTTTAAATACTCTAAAGCCTGGATGGATTTAGACATGGTATATGGCACATGTTACACCCACCTGTTGAGTTGGGTCCAATTATTCATGGGCAGGACACTGGATCTATTTACTCTGGGGTAAAATGGTTATCTACCCATGGAAGTTACAGATTTCCTTTAATATTAAATGATCCTTTTAGTGTGGCACCAAGACATCCCTGTATTATAGTGAAGAAGTTTGCATTTTCAGTGTACCTGCTGGATAGTTCACTGAGTCCAGGACTGTTTAAACAAACACAGCATCAAAAGAACACTACGAGAAACTAAAACAGAGCAAAAGACCTTACTCAGGTCCCTCAGTCTGGAATTAACTTTATGCATATTAAACTCCATGTTATTGCTAGAAAACATTTTGGCTAAAGAAAATTCTGCAGTTATTTTAGTTTTGAGTATTATATGCTTAAAATCATTTGCATACCTAAGTATGGCATCTGAGCAGACTGCAAGTTCTAACCTACATACTGGACTTCTTGGCAAGCACTTCCACAAAGTTAATGTGCCATTGTGAGGCGTTTGGCTTTTGTCTTCCTGGTGTTAAGACCTCTAAATTTATCACCCAAATTTGTCTATATTGCCATTGCATTGCAATCTAAACAACTCTAAGAATATGCTCATTAAGCAGACAGCTGGCAGATAGATTCTTTTTGCTGAAATTCCACTATAGGCAGTGAAATTTGTTTTCTGGAAAAAGAGGTAAAATTATCTAAAAATTCAATGAATAGCAGAGAGAAACTGTGAACCTGAATACAGAATCTGGACTTGCTCACAAGTGAATATGTGGGAACAGTGCTAGTAATACCCTTCAGGTGTCTGCTGACATTAAAAAGGAGACATATGTCCCTTAGATGCACATACAGTACTTATATTAGCTGGCCGGGTGGGCCTCTGAATTTTGTCACACTAAAAATCTAGAGCATATGTGACATTTACAGTTCAAGGGATAAGAAGATGGAGGTGCTAGAAAAGATTTAATGTGTTAATATCATGAAGAAAGTCAATAATCTGTCTCCTTTAAACACATTATTCCTTTTCTTCAAGTTCCAAAGAATCAGCATTTTCAAAGTAAGTTCTTATTTCAATTAGAGAACACAGATAAGTAACTAGAGACACTGGAAAGCTGAAAATCTCTTTTGCTCATTTAGAACATCAGGTGGAACTACAGGACTCTCCTCCATAGTACGCTACCTGGTGCCTTAGAATCATATAGTCGTAATTCAGGTTGGAAGGGCCCTTCAGGAGTTACCTAGTTCAGTTCCTTCCTCAAACAGGTCCAATCAGTTCAAGCTTATCAGGGCCACAACCACCTCCACATATCAAGGTTCTACAACTTCTTTGAGCTACCTAGTCTGGTGTTTGACCACCCACATGGTACTTTTTTCCCTTTTATCTAGAATATGGAATTGACCATGTTGCAGCTTGTGTCTGTTGGCTCTTGTGCCACCATCATGCACCTCTGAGAAGATGCTAGTTCCATTTTCCAGTCCTGTCCTGCAGGCAGGAAGTTGTAAGCAGCAACAAGATCTCCTTTTAGTATTCTCTTCTTCAAGATGAAAATATCCAGCTCTCTCAGCCTCTTCACGTGCATCATGCTCCCCACCCTCTGGCTGATTTGAAGGCCTTTTGATTGACTCTGTCCCATTTGCCAATATTGTTCTTGTACTGGAGGGGGCTCAAAAGTGGTCACAGTGCTCAGATGAAGTCGTATGAAAGATCACTTCCCTGACCCTCTTGCCAATACAGCTCAAAACACTGTTGGCTGCCTTTGCTGCCAGGGCACACTGCTGACTCACGTTCAAATTATCCACTAGACACCCAGGTCTTTTTGTGCAGTTGCTTCCAAACAGCTCCTAGCCTGTACTGTTGCATGGGGCTATTCCTTCCCAGAGGCAAGACCTTGGGATTGCTCCTGTGGAACCCCCTCTGAATAGCAGCCCTGCCCTCCAGCTGAATTCAGCTTTAGAAATGCAATGAAAGAATGTAAAAGCTAGAGAGCTACAGTGGGAAAGAAGCCCAGTGCTCAGAAGCTTCTCAAGGGAAAATGAGAGAACCAGATGGAGATGATAGTTTCAGTTACCTCTAGAAGTTACTCACAATGGGAAGGAAACATTACAGAAATGCTTAGTTGGCTAAATATTCTCCTATCAGCAGTAAGAAGCTGGTTTGGTCTTCTGTCTCATTATCTTGAAAAACAGTATTTGTGCTGATTTCTTAATATGTGTTGGCAACTTGCCTTATGAGATTGGTATCATATGTTATTATATTTGTATTTGCTTCCCACAGCATTTTAACTCTATATCTGTTTTGATTTGATGACAGGGACCGTTCTAAGTCACAAACTAAAATGGAGTCTTTATAACACAGTTCTGTATCCCCCAGAGAAGATGCCTGGGAACTCTCACAGACCAAAATGTGCAGTACTCTGCAGCTGGTGTACCTAAACTCATTTTGTGCTGAAATCTTTTGAGAAGGAAGATTCTGAAAGCCAGGGTGACCATCTGGATTTATCTAATTTTTCAGATTGTTTTGTTGCATGTATTAAGACAAGCCTTCCAAGCAGTTGCATTGCTCTTTGGCTCTGTAGATTCTATGAATCTTTAAGACTTTTAAGACTTTTAGGGTGTATAATCTCTGATAGTTTGTCACTGCTTCTTGTCAGGATGGTATTCCCTTTGCAAAATATGCAACCCAAGGGTCCATAAAAACCATTTGTGGTCAAGGAATGTGGCTTCAGGATAAACTTCCAAGATAGATTAAGCAAATTTGGCCTCTGGCTGCTCTTAGGAATTCTGCAAGTTTTCACACCCCATTTAGAAACCAACCTTCTCACAGATTCAGATACTCCTTTTTTAACCCAAACAAATCAAACCATTTAGAATAGTCAAATCAAGTGAACAAAACACCTTCACAACAGAGCATAACACAGGAAGAAAGCTCTATCAGGTCCATCAGAGACTGTTTGACTTATGTGTAGGACGTTCAGATGTTACTGTTAATGCACGGCACTACTAAGCCACAAATTATTCAAGAAGTGATTTTTCCAGTACACAACAAATACCACTAATGATTAGTGATCTTAGGAATGTGCTCTCTGTAATACAGAAAGGATGTTATTGTAGTGATACAACCCCTTCACATGACCTATGGCACGAACTTTTGTGTTTGGTGAATGAAAGACAAAAGAACACATATAAATTATTTTCGATTCATCTTTCATTATGTGTTGCACAGTGTCTTGTTGACTATTACATTTTACAAACTGACTTAAAACTGCCTCATCTGTGATATCCTTCCATTGACTTTGTTCTCATTGGAGTCTCTTCCCATGTCAGTTAAAGTTTTTAAAAAGGGGGAAAATATGAAATGTTTTAAAATCCTCACTTTTGTCATTCTCCACATATATGAGAAGCCACCTCTTGGCAGCTATGGCACAAGTATGGGCCAAACAAGTCCAAGCATAGACTTGGACACAGATCAGTTTTCAGCCTTGTAATAAGGAACAGTAATGTTAAAACAATTAGTAAACATAATCTAAATAGTTCTCCATACAACTCTGTGGACTGGGTAAGACTGACTCCTGAGATGGTTTTCCTGACATTTTGGTGGAGCCAGCACTGGACTCCCCTGGCCAGGAAAGCAGTATCGGTTTCATAGAGCTGTTTGGGAGAAGTGAAGAATGATTTCTTCCATAAGACGCTTTTTACAGTGGAACCTCTGGATCTGTATGCTACCAGGGGTTCACTGGCCCTTCCACAGAAGAAAGGATGAACCATGAGGCCAGTACTGGCTTGAGAGGCTGATCTTTGGAACCTGCGGAGTCCAAAGTCCCTTCTGCTTTGTGGTGAGACAGCAACGTCAGTGGAGTGCTGAGTAGGTTTCAGCTATGAAGCTGAAAGAACTGTGAGGTGATGTCCGTGTAGGTGTGGCTCCTCACCCTCCGACCTCAGTGTGGGGGAATCTGTGCTGTGACTGCAGCTGGAGGAGCACAGACAAGGCAACATTTCATCAGCATCTGAAAATTACATTCTTTTCATCTACCACTGGAAAACGTGACAAGGTGCTCCCTTGCCCAATAATGGTGGGATTACAAAGGTGATTCTTCGATCCTACCAGTGCTTAGCGTGTTTTTTTTCCCCTCCCAAATATGCTTGACATCCTAGAGGAACTCATTCAGCATGGTTACTGTAGGTCCGTGAAAATTTGCTATTTTGCCGTCTTCTCATGACTGTAAGACTTGAAAGTTACCTATTTTTTTTCCAAGTGTCTATTGCCCATGTGTGAATTCCGCCTCTTAAGGCTGATGACACACGGCATGAGTTCAAAATCTGGAGGATGAGGACCAAAAGCACAGTGGGCCAGGGCCTCGCCGCCAAACTCGACTCGCTTTTGCACGTGGAGATCTGTGACATTATCCCCTCCTGTATTACCCACAGCAATATTCGTGTTTCCAAGGGCCTATTGCCCATGTGTGAATTCCGCCTCTTAAGGCTGATGACACACGGCATGAGTTCAAAATCTGGAGGATGAGGACC
>JAWWMO010000100.1:56953-91469 GCA_035047845.1 Dendrocincla fuliginosa
AGCAGAGGCCCGAAGCCTCCGATCTCCCAATAAAGGTATTGTCTATCTTTCTCCATTAATGTTTTGTCTGAGTGCCTGTCTTCCAGGATTTTAGGCATCAGTAGTATTAAAGAGAAAAACAAACAGCTCTTTTAAGGTTATTTTGTGGTTTGTTCTGTGTGGATATCTTTGGTTTTGTTAATATTTTTCATTGTTCAGTAAAAGTTTTAAGTAAGTGTATTACATTTTAACATTGCTGCATTCTTTTATTATGTGACAACTCAATTCAACCCGATGAAAATCACAGGAGACTGCCTTATTAACCGTATTCCAGAGATCATGTATCATTTATTACTGAAAAATGAAAATGGAATCAATGGTCAGATCATCTATATGCTTTATGAAACACTTCCCTCTCCGCTATAACTTCCCATGTTAATCCCACCTCTGATCCTTCCTCCCAGATTTTTGAAGTTCTTTTCAAATTTACTTTCAGCTTAAGGAAGAGATTTTGTCGTCCAGGACTGGAATAGTATCCATCAGGATGACAATCCTTGCCAGCTACTTATCTTTGGATTGTCAGTCTCTCTGAAATTCTATGTATTGTGCATGAGACCACATGGTTTCTCTTTTTAAACATTTTCCTTCACAGTGATTCTTTAGAAAATATGCTAATTTTCTTAGTTCTTTACTTGAAGTGCTGTCAGAGGTAATAATTTGATACATCCTTGAGGAACATTATTAATGGTGGAAAAGGGAACTTGAAAAGCTTGATATGCTTCTGGAAATGGTTGTGAGCAGGTAACTCTTTTGTCACAGTTTCTAAAAACGTTGATGGTGGGAGAGCTTCCCAGGGTGATGCTGTCAGTCATATTACACTAGTACTGTTCATGAATGAGTTAGGAAAGCAGTGGTGCAATTTTACTTGATTCTAGAAGTTCATAGCTTTTGACTCTGAAAGGGTAGTTTACTGCAGATTTAGCATGTATGTAAGAGAATGTTATGCATGTATGTTTGCCAGCAAGTCCACAAAGGTTTTCATAGCTGGCAGCTGCTGCATGTTTAGGAGGACTGTGGCCAGTTAAATCTGTTCATTTTAACTTTGCTCCAGAATGGTTAAGATATGGGGAAAAACATTGTTCACTGTGGTGGAAAGAACCTTTTGGTGCTTAATTTTTCTTCTACAAATCTGTGAGTTTTCTGGTAAAACAGGAAGCCCTCAACCATGTTATCTGTTACGTTCTGTTTTACTAGAATTGTGTACAGGTGTCAAAAATACATCTCATCACAAGAGTGGAAAGAAGGGTGCATTAAATTTAATGCTTTTGAACACTTACATGCAAAGCCCCAGTGGCGGCCAGTTTTTATCTTTTTCTCAAGTATATTTGAAAAGATTAAATAAAGCATTTACATTCCTGTATCTGTTTGTTTTTAAAGAGCTGTTTTCAAGTTTTCCAGTTCCATTACACAAGACATCATTTTCTTCTTGCTACAAAGAAGGTACAGCAAAGCTGATTGGCAGGTTTAAAGTTCACAGGTAGTTTTTACTGAAGCTTCTCAGACTACTGACTTCCTACATACTCTTGCTATACTTTCTGTGATAATTTTGGCAGTTAAAGTTTAAATTTACTGCCATCTTCCTAGTTAATAGTTCTATTATTTGTAATGTAGTAGTTTATGTAGTATATAATGTTTCTTTTGTTGATTGTATTCATAGAGGGTCCAAAGTGTGAAAATATCTTTGTTTTAAAGGAACATCTACAAGGCAGAACTAGGAATGAATTGCCTCCTAGAACAGATTGTGTGTTAAATTTTATGATGCTAGAATTAAGCCAAGTTATTCAAAATAGGAAAGCTCCAAACAGTTCCCACTGTAATTATTAGAAAATGAATGTTAGAAATCAGGATGCTACTGTATGTCACCTACACTGGGAGAAGGAAATAGTGGTGTAGAGATGTGGAATGTTACTGTCTTACCAGTTGGATAACAAACTTTGAAGAGGATTAGAAACTGATATTTAAAGCCACTGTTCTTGTTGCGGCTTATTACAGGTGCAAATTATTACAACTGGTTTTTGAGGTTTTCTTTTTGAAAGCATCCACATGCCCCATTGTTTGGGCTTTTTTTGTTGTTCAGGTACTCAAACCATCAGCTTCTTTCCTGCCAGCTTCTATTGATCCCATGGTAGCCAAAAATTATTTTTACCTCTGGCTGCTGCCATCTCACCTTCTCCTCCGTGTCCCTGTGCATTGTGCAGCCTCCAGTGACCGTTCAGCCATGGCCATGCCCTCACTCAGCAAAAGGCAGGTGGGATGGTCACCTGGGCATAGAACTGTGGAGCAGCTCATCATGGGTATGAGGAGCACCGGGCAGGGTGGGAAGTGGTAGGTGCTCATGAAAGGCAAGGTGGTGCTGCAGCATGTGTGTGTGGATCACCGTGTGCCACCATGGATCTGCAGTGTAGGCTGTCCAGTCTCACTTAGGAATTGGAAATGGGAGAAAATGATGGCTCTAGTGTTAATTAGCATGTGAATTACTGGCATGATTGGAGAACTTTTGCCTCATTGCATACATATATAAGGCTTGTGAAATTTCATGTGGTCCTGGCACAGTGAGGAGTTTGAAGAACTTACAAGAGAGTTGAAGCCCGTTCTGACCATGACTGTTGCTTATTGTCATAGCATTTTGCATGACCATCTGTGTGTCATTTTTCATTGCCTTCATCATCTGTGTTTCTGCTGTGTAGCACTTAAAGCACTGAAGCACAACAGTGTTTATTTTTATGAAAGTGTTGGTGCAGATTGCAAAGTAAGTGCTCTGTCTTGGGAAGCTGGCAAGCTGCATGTGCCAGACAAATGACAACATACAACGTGAGCTGTCCCTGTGATTCAGCATGGGCAGCAGATCAGAAGGGCTTCTGCATTAGGTATCATTTGGCACAGAGTCATCTTGCAGCGTCCTCGTGTAAATCCCTTTTCACCATGGCTGGCCTGTTTTTGTGGGCTACTTTTGCCAGCATACTATTTAAGCAAGTCATAACTGCCCCTGGGGACTTATATCGTTTCCTTGACATCAGTAAGTACAACACTGTCTTATACAACTGGTTTTTATTTTTCTCTTCTTTTGAAGTAGTCAGTTTGGTTAGTATACGATAGCAGAGGAAGCACGTCTTACCTGCTCTGACGACTTAATAATTTAAGGTATTTCCTTTTAAAATGCTACTATATTCTGGATGTTAAATTTAGGAGAGCTAACTATTCCATGTAAAATTCACTGGCTGAAAGCTGCCTGCATTTCCAGAGATGCTGATTGTAAAGCTGTGTGTGCAGATGAAAATAATAAAGTGCCAATTATCACTAGCCCAACACGTGGCCGGTGTTGTAAATGAAAACAGTAAAGTTTTGTTGTAATGGCATCTTAATTTGTGTACTTGTGCTATAAGAGTGAGAATCAGCCTCTGTCTCCTCTCACCCCCTGCTACCTCCTCACTGAGCTGCCAACATTTTCAAAGGCAAGATGCTTGCTGTGCTTCACCTTTTGTTGCGTTCCTATCTCTGTTAAACCTCAACCCATAATTTCATTACCCTTCTAAGGGTGGCCCACAGCAGGTAAATCAATCCAAGCTGAGACAGTTGTAATCTCACCTGCCCTCTGTTCCTTGCCCTGTCAGTGTGCACAGTGAGCTGCCTCAGAGGGGTGAGTTGGTGACATCTAACACTGTGTGGTGGGAGTCTGCCAGGCACTGTCTGCAGTTCCTCAAGCCAGTGCACCGCTCTTGTGTGGCTGCTCTTCCCTGGGGAGGGATGGTTATGGCATTTCTGAATGGGATTTGAGGTCGTTTAAAATGCAAACACGGGCTGGCAGTGCTGGTGAGAGCAGAAGTTGCTGGTGTTTTCTTACTCTCACGCTGCCCTGTCCCTCTGTCAAGGAAGGTGCTGCTGCATGTGCACACTAAAATGAACTAGGGGGTTTCTCTAGGTTAAAACTAACAGCTGTTTTTATGCCAAGGCCCTGGTTATCCATGTGGCCACAGAAGTGTTTACCTCCAGTACCAGGAAGGGTGTGGGTAAAAATGAGAGGCAGACAAGGCTTGCGTTTATCTGTGGCTGTGCTAATTTGAAGTGCCTTCAAGTGTTTATTGAGCTGTGGCCTCTCTTGTGGAAGTGTGGGCTATTTTATATTGTGAAACATCTGTAATGGGATGAAATGCCCAAACCAGTGTGTTACTGAGGCAAATAAATGGCATAAAGATGAAAGTGAACTGTGTGCTTGTGTTGGCCTGTTAAGAAAATTAATTCTGACAGAGGAACAGATTCCTTCCTGAAGAACATCATTCTGTGGATTTTGGTGGCAACAGCACTGAGTTTGGAGGACACAAATAAGGGCATTTGAAAATACATGAAAAAGCTATTTAGAATTTGATGTCTCTGTGGTCTTAATTCCTCAGTGTTTCTTATTCGTGAAACTGTTTTGTTCATTGTGTAAACTTTCTTGCCCACACTGAGAAAAGCAAAAAGTAGTGTCTTTTAGCAGCACACTGATAAAAAGCAGGGAAATGCAGAGCACAGGAGCTAAACAGGAGAAATTATAATAGTGTATTGAATAAGAAAGAGTTGTGCATTTGGAGTTAAAATGAATGCTTTAAAATGCTCTTTTTGCTTACTTAACTCTAATAGATTTGTTTCTACCTTTGATTAATGAAGATGTTTCAATTACATCTGTGTAGTAAAATCTCAGGAAACACACTGGTTAAATTAAGTCTGTTCAAAAGGCAGTGCCAGGTTTTAAAATTGAGATCAGTGTTTTGGTATGCATCAGTTATCCCTTATAGATTATAATACTACACTGTCTAATGTCCTTATTTTATCATTCACTCTTTTCCAAGTTAGGAATGGGAAAATATTCACTAGTCTTAAAAATTAATTTTTGACATGTTTTGGTGGTGAGAACAAGATTAGCAGTCACTAACAGCAGCCAGTCTCGGAGAAAGTTCTGATTAATTGACTTCCACAGCGATAAAGAATGATTAATTTTCTTTTTGTGGGTGTTAATAGGGTACTTAGCACTCACTCCTGCACATTTCATTTTAATCAATTCCGTATTTTCTTAATGTACCAAAACCCAGTGTATTTTGGTTATGCTTGTGTTGGTTCAAGTCCTGTATTTTGTTGATGTAAAAACCTTGGGTATAAGAAATTGTTTTAAATCATCTGCATGATTGCATCAGACATCAATGTGCCATAGCCCGGAGATCATGTGTAATCTGTCAGGATAATGCATCCAGACTGCATTCAAAGGCACCTGCAGAAGAGAAGGGTGGTTCTCCTGATGACAGCAGTCTGCTTTCCTCTGCCCTCTCCTTAGGGGGTGTCCATGTTTCTAACACACGTTTTGGTGAGGAGATGAGCTCCTTCCTGTTTGCAGTGAACATGGTCCTCAGGACACGTGGAATTTGATGCATGTCTGCAGAACTTCCAGCATGAAGGTGTGATGTGTGTGTGCACAAGTGATTTGGTGCTTCTGTGAAGTCATGTGTTCTGCAGGTGCAGTAGGTCTGTTGTGTGACAGAGAAGGCTGAAAGAAAGCAGGAGACTCCTTCAGCTATGTACTAACAACCCAGGTTGTCAGCCCATTCAGGAATAATTGATTTTAGGAATTGATTCTGTCTCTTCTGTGTGTTCTCAGGTACTCCACTCTCATGCACACAGATTAACTGAAGATAAAGATTCTGTGGCACTTAATGCCTCCCAAATGAACGAAGTAGCCAGTGCTCCTGTGTATGTGGTTATAGTGCAAAGAACTGTATTTTCTCTTTTTTTTTTGAGGAACTGCTGAGTATTGCAGATTGCTTCCCTGATACAGGATGTGTATGTGTGTCTCTGGAGTTCATTGGTGGTATTTATACAACTTTGTCAGAAATGATGAAGCACCACTTTACATGGAGAAGCTCAAGATCTACCCTTCTAAAGTACCAATAAAACAAAATGTAGTTTTATCGTTCTGCAGGTTTCACTGGAAGTCTGATTTTTAGAAATTTACAAATAGCTCCTGAATGGTGCTGCCCTTGGCAGACTCCATATGCAGTGGTAATCTTCAAATTCTTCAGGCATGAAGGGTCTGGCATTTCTGTTATCACTAACTTAAGTAAAACATGCAACAAAATGTGATTTAAAATGTCCTTTGAGAACGAGCTACTTCTAAAAATTGGCTTCATAGTAATATGGTGCTTTTGATGCAGTTCAACACAACTGTTTTTCCTTTCCATTCCTTTCTAGTATGATTTGACAGCAGGCTCTTCAGTATACATAGAGCAGAGGAGTATTTTTCCTCTCACGTTTTCAACAACAGGGAGATTTTGTGATTGGCTTTTCCATTAAATTGTGTGAGACAGATTAAGAAGTTTTTCTCTCTAGCCACTGGAAACAAGGCATTGTTCCAAACTACAGGTGGAAATTTTGACATTTTTAAGTGATGCATCTTTAAAAGGCAAGTCTCAATGTCTTTTTAAAATGTATAGAATTTTATTTGCATTTTATCACCTAAATGTGTAAGGGTGATTTTGGATTTCTTTTGCTTTTCTCATCAAAAAGGTGTGCCCTGTTCATCATGCAAGTGCAATGCAGGTATTGTTTCATGCTTGAGACAGCCGAACAATAAGCTACTGGGAAGAATGGTCTAAATGAACGTTAGGCATGATTTTTTCTTTTAACTAGAGAAATTTAGAGTTTAAATACGGTTTGGGTCAAAGAAGAGACCCAAGCTCTCATTTGGCTTTCAGCAGCATAGGCTGAGGATGCAAAAATGCAGGGAAGAATCACAGGTGCATAATCATGCATTATTGGTATTCCTGGATGTAAGAAATGGCATTTGTGTTGTTAACAGCATTGCAGTGAAAGGCTCACTGAGAAGGGAAATAATTAGCTACCAAGCGTTCTAGTTTGCACAAGCATTTTTACTTTCCTTAAATTGTACTCAGAGCAGTGGCTCTGCACATACAGGTGGAAGCTACTATGATTTCATGTTCAAAAGGCTACTCTGTTAGTGCATCTGCACAATACTTTGAATATGTGAGTGAATAAGCAGTTGCTTACCCCATCACAGGATTGGAAAAGCACAGAACTGGTTAACTGGGTCATTGTTTTTGTTTAGGACATAACCTAAAACTAACTGCTGTGTGTATTGAAAATTATTTTTATGTGTCTGCAGTATAAAGAGTTTTGAAATACTGGCCACGAATATCGCCGTGAATATCCTTGTTTTTATTGT
Source organism: Dendrocincla fuliginosa (assembly GCA_035047845.1). Taxonomy (NCBI): domain Eukaryota; kingdom Metazoa; phylum Chordata; class Aves; order Passeriformes; family Dendrocolaptidae; genus Dendrocincla; species Dendrocincla fuliginosa. The sequence continues at coordinate 64,200 of JAWWMO010000100.1, forward strand.
TGTTAATAAGTTTCATGTATTTTGTAATGTGTGTGAGTATTTGCAAAAAAACAGTTTACTGGCAAAGGAATAAGTTTTTCTTGTCTGTTAAGGGTATTGTGGCTAATAAGGAATCTGACATTTAAATGTTTATAACTAATAAACCAAGGCCATACAATATTTGAATGATAAAGCCTTCACTTTGCTTGGATTTATAACATGCCTTTGGAAAGAAACCAGAATTGCAGTGATACAAAGAACATGCAGTTTAAGGGACCTCTTTGTAACATTGGACAATTGTGTCTCAAACAACAGTAATTTAGAAAAGTAATTTATCAGTGTCACCCAAATTGAAATAGTTGTCATGGGATAGAACAGAGTGTTTGTAACAAAATTGCATTAATGAAACATGACTGAACAACACCTTTACAATAGAAATTTTGATTTTACTAGAGCAGATATTCCAGTTAACTCTTCCAAAGACACATCATTTTGATTCAAAACTGCTCTCAAGAAAAAATGCTGCAGTTTGCATCTGCATCTGTTTATGAATCTGTGTATGTCAGCAGCACTTTAACTTTTAGAATATGCAGCTCTCTTTCACTGAGCTCAGATTACAAAGAAGATAGTTTTTGTTACTAGAAATTAGGTGTGTTTGTGTCTTGGTTTAAAGACAAATACAGGCGTGGGAACTAGTTTGCAAGCAGATTAATCAGACGTACTTCAGTTAATCACAGTTTTTTTCCTACCTCACTAAAGTGCATTGACTGACTTTTCCATTCAGTCTTACCTAAAATACATTTAAGAATTTTGAAATTTAGTTGAAATTCTTCAGTATGTGTACAATCTTTGTTCCTAAAGCTTAGCTTACCTTTTCATGTTTTGTTGAGGTACTGCAGATATTGTGTAGTATGAAACACGTTCAGACTGACACTTCAAGCTGTCAAAACCAACTTCTGTCAATACAAATCACGTTGATCATTGTGAATGTTACTTTAAGAACGTTCTTATTTCCAGACCAACACGTAAATTCTTACACCTTTTGTTCAACACACTAAGGGAAATCCATGTGTAGCTGTTGAGTAATTAGATTTATCCATTTACTCTTTATCATTTGATGTTGAGAATACACAATTGTTGCTATTTTTTCTGCTTGTTAAACAAGTCTTCTTTATTATTGTTACTGCTGTTCAAAATTTATACTTAACTTTTACTTAGAGGGCTCCAGGTTGGAATTACAATTTAATTTGTTGTACAGTTCCAGAAAAATTGAGTTGTCTAAATATGAATGAATTGCAGCATTAAAATGGTGGTGCAGTAGAAAACAATGTACTGGTGGTTTGGTAATGGTCTGGGCTGTGTTCAGCTGTATTCAGTACTGCTTGCTGTTCACTGGCTTTCCACTTCTTTTTCATCGTGTTGTGAATACAGTAATCACAGTAAAACTGATGTGCTCTTGTTTTACTGGCAGATTCCTCCTTTTCGGAACCTGTTTCTCCCTGCACTGAGGTGTAGGGGGAACATGAAATAGCAGAGACACTTTCTGTACTGTCTGTGCAATTTCTTAAGCCATGATGCATAAATTTGCATCTCAGTGAGGAAATTGTAGCAGCCTTCTGGTCATCTGAGATGAGAAGCTAAACATAAAGGCAACATTAGTTGCCTTAATTGCTATTTCATCTGTATGCAATTTAGGTTAAAGTTTTCATGATTAGTATGGTTTGATGAAATCACCAGTGAAGCTTTGAAGATGAATGTGTGAGCTGATTTCTTTTTGTTCTTTTGCAGGTGATGGATGTGGACACACTGTTCTGGGCCCTGAAAGTGGAACTCTTGCTTCCATAAACTACCCACGAACCTCCCCCAATAGCACAGTTTGTGAATGGGAAATTCGGGTAAAGCCTGGGCAGCGAGTTCAGCTCAAATTTGGTGATTTTGATATTGATGACTCAGATTCTTGTCACTCCAGTTACTTAAGAGTCCACAATGGAATTGGCCCCAACAGGACAGAGATAGGTAAGAGCCTTTATTATTGGTATTTGAGGACTATTGTCTTCTAGAAAACTTGGATATACTGTTGGTACTTTTGTTACTTTTAACCATAAGTAGATGCTAAATGCAACACAGATCCTATAATAATCTTTGATTCTTGAGATTCTCAGAGGAAACTCTGCTGTAATGTGGGGTTTTTTAACTCAGACATTTCCCAGTAGCTTGCAAAGTGCTTGTAAGCAGTGGAGAGGAAATTGCAAAACCTAAAGGCTCTTCATTAAAAAAAGTAGTAGTATATATGCATCTTACTTGAAATGCCTTTTTTTGTACATGGATTCGCTCTGATTTGAGCTGTTCATCTTGGTATTAAAGGATGTCAGGCTTCAAAAGTTGTGTAGTTCAAATACCCTCCATCCTCTGATAATGTTCTTCGTTTAATTTTTACTCTCTTCAGGAGAACAAATTGAATTTCATGACTAGAAGCCAGTGGGTTTGGGTTTTTCTTTCAGATAGCAGTGTGACGTTATCATCTGTGTCAAGGTGTATGTAGGGTGTTAAGGCCCTTGTGGTTACTTTGTATAAAACTCAAAATGAATTGTGATTCTTCCTTCTCGAAAATTAGTTGTTATTATGCAGATTAATTTTATTTTCTGTCCTAAAACTTTATTTGGAGAGAGAGAGAGAGAGAGAGAGATATTTACTCCACCAAGATTGTTTTTTTACAACTCAAAATGCTGCTTTCAGTAAACTGTGCTTTTTATAAAGAGACTAGTGGAGTGTTAGCTTTGTTAACCCTCTTTTCCAACTGTTACCTATGTAAGTGTGTGTGAAAATAAGTATGTGCTTGGAGCTGTTGAGCCAGACTTGGTCTAAAATAGGAAACGCTGAATGCCTTAAATGGCAAGGAACGTCAAGGTCTGATAAGTCTATTACTCACTTTTACAAGTGACTTAATGGGTTCGAGTAAATTTTCTACTTCATTTGTTTCTCTTGCCTTTGAGCTGTTCCCTGCTGGGGCAGTAGCGCAGTCTGTTGAACAAATGTGTGTGTTGTTCTGCTCTTAATAAATTAAATCACAGAACAAACAGTAATATAAACAGTGGCAGATACAGACGATGTAGGTTCTTGAGTGTTCATTTTTGAAGCAACGAACACAGGAGAGATTAAACAGAGACCAGAATTTCCTTGGAAGAAATCTGGATTTATCCTAAATTAACCATTCAAGACTCCTGGCATGATCTAACATTAAAATACCTGTATTACATGAAGTCTTAAATTCAATCATACCTATTTTAACCCTAAATGACTTAAACATTGTCTGATTAGATTAAAAATAAATTGTTAGTGAGTTAGTTCATGGATAAACAGAGATGGTTTCTGATGAAGCTCTTAAGGGCTAGTGCTTATTCTTAGGCCTTTTGAATATTTAACAAGAAATCAAATGAAAATTCAAATACTTGGTGCTAAGTTTATCTCTAGTGTGAGACTTAGAGATGTTTATTATTAGATTTCGTTGCAGCCCAATCCCTGTGCATCTGAAGTCAGATGTACTTAAGACACAGGAATTCCCTCTCCTGCTGTGATGTTGCTGTACAAAAACATTGGGATCCTTCAATGCATAATTACAGACAAAACAGTAATATTACATCTTGTGCTCATACAGTTGACAGAGGCGTCACTCAGTCATATTTTGTCCATTCTTTTTTTGTGCCTGCTTTTTGAAAAGATTGCTAAAAATCTGACAAGAGGCTAGGAAAAGTTAGAAAAACGATTTATAGTCTCACAACTATGTATTGCCATGAATCATGAGGTGCATCAGCCTAGTTTGTCAAAGATTGTGTGTCTATGGTGCAGGCAGCACTGGAGAGTTTATCCAAGCTAGATTTAGATGTCTTGCACTGTATTTTTGCCTGGAGAAGGGGATAAGTGGTGTTTTGAGGACAAACTGACCTACACTGAGAGGAGTCTTATGCTGGTCAATCATGTAACAAGACAAAACTTTGAAAACAAAACTTAGGAAAAGTAGTAGTTGGAAAAATTATGCAGTTCATCACAATGAATACACTTAATCATTGAAATGTGACTTAGAGCAAAGGGTTGATGTGGAGCCTTGGTAAAAGAAACTTCTTTGTAACTCTTGCTGATTACCAGTGTCAGTAGCGAGTTAAGGTTATATTTGTATAACACTATAAATTGCATTTAAGTATTGTAAAATCTACTTTCTGTTTTTCGTTAGAAAATAACGTAGCTTTGTTAAAAATACTTGAATAATCAACATGCAGAAAGCTCTGAATAATGATAGTGATTTGTATTTTAGCTTCTACAATTTTTTATTTTATTAGTGTTTGAAAGTCCAGTTCATTTTTTAAAAGAAATTGACATACATTGTATTTGTTTTGTATTATATTTGTTAAGAACTATTCCTGCAGGACAGTGTTGCTCTATTCCCCCTAGTATTGTAATTTGCCTTCAGTTTAGAAAGGAGGCTTGCTTCTTTTTTTGCTATTCTACAATTTGATAACATATTATGAGGAAAGCAAATGGAATGGTAAGCTGAAACATATGCAGTGTCATCTACTACTGCTGATTATCCACTTTGATTATGTTAATGAACAGATCAGTGTATTTGTTAATTTTTTTTAGTTAGTAGTGCTGGAGAATTCCATATTGACTAGAGTCTGTTTAACAGCAATTATCCATTAATGTGATTTCATAGCAATTCTAGAACATCACAGGGCAAACATTGTAAATATCTGTGGATTCCAGCATCTCAATTTAAATTGTGTTATTTTTGTTCATTTTGTATGGCAAGAGAAGTTCTAAGATCCAGAACCTCTGTTATGTTTTTTGGGTGCAGCAAAACAGAAAGCAAACCAATTAGCAGTTTATATTAATGGTGCTCACATATGCTTATATGCTTGCTGTTATTCAAAACTAAGAAAAGTAGTTGACAGAAACAGGGGGAGAGTTGACAAGGAAGAAGTGACCCAGCAGCTGAGGGGAGAGGAAGGCTATTTTCTCATTTCTCTCTGTAAATGCTTCTCGTGGCCCTAACTTGGTCCTTTTCCTTGTCCGATTTCTCATGTTCTTTGAAGTAGTGACTGCAAAGGTTATGTGTGGCTAGAGGTGAGTGGGATAAGGTCACGTTTATCTGCAAGTGTTAAGGGTATGAGACTCAGCTGTTGACAATGACAAAATAAATGTGGTACTCAGTTTGCCATCAAATGAACACTAATGGCATTATTCAGTGTCATGCACATGTATTGCTTTTGAATATCTGCCAGAAGTGATGTGAACTTTTACTGCAAGTGAAATAAGATGCTGCAAATGAAATAAAATGCTTATTACATATGTCAGTTTGGGTCAGTCTTTGTTCTCCCTCTTCTCTCCATAGGAAAATTCTGTGGGTTTGACTTTCAAATGGATGGTTTAATTACTTCAAAGAGTAATGAGATCACGGTACAGTTCATGAGTGGAATTCATGCTTCTGGACGCGGATTTCTTGCAGCTTATTCAACCACTGACAAATCAGGTATTTGTAATTATTTGGTAATTTTTCTTTGCTGGCAAAATTAGAGCTGCCTAATAAAAAGACAGAACTAATTTATTTATTCCCACGTTCCCTCAAATTAGCTTCTAAAAATTTAGTACACTCTTCCTGATACTTCTGTGTAACTGCCTGTTACGTACAGGTTACTGTAGTTTCAAAGAAATGGTACTATAGCTTACCTTGAATAGTAGAGGAAGAATGTCAGCTGTCTGTTATGAATGAAAGAACTGCTTCAGATTAAGGATGAAATGCATTTTTCCAGCTAGCACTCAAGGTGGCAGATAACTAACAAGTTTTCTTACCAAACTGTGTATATTTTATAAAGACTAGCCTCATGGAAAATTTAATTTCAGTAGCAGTATCCTATACTCCCTCAGGTCTTTAATTACATAATCTGCTGACTACTTTTTAGTCTTTTTGCCATTTTTTGGTTTTCGCTATGTTTTTGGTTACTCCAAGCCTCCAAAGTGGTTGCTGTATTTGTTTTGCATCTCCTTCCCCTCATCGTAAAGATGAGTGGCCTCCATGGTCCATGAGGAAACGGAGGATCATGAGCAACTGCTCCAGGAGGCAAAAGGCTTGAGAAAATCCTACCTGGAAGTAATTCTAAAAAGAACAGACAAAGAGTTTCTGTTTTTAATTTTGTGGGGGTTTTGATGCTTTTCTCTCTGCATTTTGAATTGTATGTGCTGATGCACAGCAGACACAAACATGAAATTTCACATCTCTATCATGGATGCCAAAAGCATGGCACTCTAATATTTGTTCCATTTAGGGCGTGGGTTCAGCACTGCAGAACTGTTAAATGCCGAAAACACAGGCCTCTTTAGCTAGGTTATTAATTTAATTCTGTGACAAGAGCATATGTTTGTGTCTCCAAATTATCTTGGGTTCTCTGAAGTATAGCTATAAATTAAAATTAAGCTGTACAGAAAATGAATTTTTGTAATATGTCTCATGTCATATTATTATGTCTCAGTAGATTTCGCAGTTACTCAGACAAATTAGCAAGGTTCTACTGTAATACAAAACTGTTTAGTAGGAATGTGGTTTTTCATTCTGGGACCTTTGGTGAAGCCTTGGAGGCTCAAATGTGTATTTTCGTGCCCTTTAAAAAGCATATTTGAACTTACTGTCTTTATTATCCTCTTGACCTAACATTTTTTCTTTCCAGACTTAATTACCTGTTTAGACAGTGCAAGTCACTTTTCCGAACCAGAATTCAAGTAAGATCAATTTTTACCTGTTTCCCCTAATCTCTTTAATAAAGTAATTTTAGTGTTTCTACTTCACTGTTACTTTTATCTGACTATAGCTTGAAAATTGGCCATCCAGAGGACTTGAGAAATAAACAGTTAGGGTTAGAGCTGAACAATTTTAACATTTGCAGTCCTCTTTCCTTCCTTTCTTTGACTTTTTTGTTGTTTACCTGCAGTATACAGTAGAACCTCGTTAATTTGCACTAACGCATAGAAGCTGATATCTAATTCCCAAAGAGAGAATGTTGCTTTTGTGAACATATTACAGCAGGCATACACCTTAAATACTGAAATTCATATTACAATTACTTAAGGAGCACTAAATGATGAAATGGCTTAAAAATGACAAACGCATTTCACAGTGTGGTGTGCATTAATGAGGTTCTGTGGAGGCATAGAATGCTGTACCTTCTGATAGGGGAAACATACATTATTTCCCTGTTTTCTACTTTTCCATTTCCATCTAAGGCAAGGACAGTGTTTAGAGCTACAGACTATTGTGAAGTACCTCAGCTTATTTTTTGGAGAACTTAAGCCCTGGCATCATGAAACATTTCAAAGTGCAACCTTTGCATTTCTCTTTCATTTTCCCAGTTCCAAAACATGGCTCTAACTGTAGGTTCTGGCCTTGCTCAACATGTGCCAAAGTCTCTGAATCCCACTGTTTTCAGGGAACCTGCGACATTGCTTCAGTGTTGTTGCACTGTGGTGCACATGTTAATAAGTTTACCCCAGTTCACTTTTAAATCTTGAAGATGTAATGATTTTCATATGTGCAGTATGACAGGGCCCTAGAACGCAAACATGGGCTTGCTCCAGAGGTGCAGGTGTCTTGTCTCTTGCTTTTCATGAGTTAGTGCTAATTTGGTCACTCTTTTATGATCAAAGCATTGCCAAAAGCTCTTATAAAGTAGCATTACTTTTCAGATGTATTACTTAAAGATGCAAACAAAATAGATGTGCAGGTCTGTGGTTTATAGAATAAAATTAATGAATATTGGTACTTATATGATGTTCAATTTACAGGAGTCATGCAGTATTTCTGTTACAAAATGCTGGCTTTATTACTTTATCATATTAAGATGGGAACTGTACTTTCAGCAGAGACTTTTTTAAACTTTTTCAAATGTTTGCTCTCCTGTTGTGTACTTCTGAGTATTTTTTGTCTGATTTGATAGGTCTTCCATTAGGATATATCCTTACCTAGTGATACATGAATAACAGTGTAGATTAAAAACAGTGACTATTTTATGACATTAAAGGAGTGGTACATGCATGCATATCTTGCCTTGATATTTTTTTCTCTTCCAGTAAGTATTGTCCAGCTGGATGTGTGATTCCTTTTGCTGATATTTCAGGCACTATTCCCCATGGATACCGAGATGTAAGTAAAAATAACATGGGCTCAAGTGAGTTTTGGTAAAAGACACAGTATATGATACAAGTCAGCTATAGTTGTTCACTATAGTTGTTTATTTTTAAGTGATTATAATTTTGCTAGCAATCTAGTAAAAAATACATTAAATCTCTGTTTATTTTAAAATACTCCTTTAATAAACCATTAGATATAGTGCAGAAGAAAGACAAAATTTAGCAATCAAATGTTTTGAAATTAAATACAAACTTGAAGTGTGTCTGTGTGACCTTCTTTTCTCAAATATCTGTAAATCCTAGGCTACATGCTTAAACAATAACCCCCATGTAAAAAAATCACCACCAGGTAACTGTGTTACGTGTTCTGGTCCACAGTGAGTCCTCATTAAGTGGCTGTAAGGTAATTTTTATAGCTGGTAGCAAGATGGACTTGATCCTCTGCCTAATATATTTGCAGGATCTGTAGGAGTCCTGCTTGTTGAAAGGTTTTTTGCCAAAAATTTGGACAAATTGTTTTCTGTGGAGGAAAAAGGAAACTTTAGGAAATAAATGCCCTGTGACTTTTTTTTCGTATACTTTACTGCACTGAATAAAAAGGCAGAGAATTTTCCAGAAGTCAGGCTACATGGAAAGAAATCTAATTGTCCAGCGCTGTAGACCAAGTTTCAGGTAGAGGTTTCTCATGCATCTCTTTCAAATGTGCAGCAACTCATTGTTCCTTTAAAAAATACCCTGAATGTTGATTCTTTTCTGTGTCACCCTAATGTGGACAGTCCTTGGGATCTTGGAGCTCTCATTGCTGACATCTGGTGGCCACAGAGGAGAGAGCCGCATCTACAGCAGTATCCCATGTTCATACTTTGGGTGGAAAGGGGAGCTGTGTTGATCCCAGTCAGGTTGGATGTGAGGGGCTGCAGAACTGCATCGTGTCTGTGCATACCCCTGTGCAGCCCATTGCAGGAATGCCTGAGAACAGCTCTGTCTGTGCATGTTGCACTGTGTGTAGCCAGTAATCCTCCAGAAACCTTGATGCATGTGGTGGATGTGTGCAAAGCCACTGCTGCTAAGCTCTTTTTGGAACTGGACTGTCTCTCTTCTACTGAGCCCTAGGATATCTTTTGGTCAAGCCCTGTTGGCCTGGAAGGGTTTGCTTCCCAGCTTGGCTAGTTTTGGTCCAGGAGGCAGAGGCATCTTTCTGTTCTCACTCTGTTCATTGCTTTTGAAGGACTTGGTGTAATGAGTCCTGCTCATTGTGGCACAGCCAGCCTGCAAGCCAGGGAGGTGTCACTGTGACATTTTTTAGTAGATCCAGTCATCCAGGGAGAGAGGGAATGAACATGATGTCCGGCAAAAACACTTTGTGTAATTGATCTCCACTGACCTGTACAATGCAGGTAATTGACTTCTTTAGGATGAGTTGTATTCACGTGTTACTGTGGGTTTATGTGGATCAGTGTTGGATGGTGAAACACCGTTTAACCATGAGTCAAAATAAAAAATATAACCTCTTGGCAAAAAAGCTACAAAATCTGCAGTGCATCATTCCCTAATTGTGAGAAAATAAATACTTACTTTCAATGTGCTTTCTATTGAAAAGTTTTCTATGTATTTACATCTTCAATTTCTGTTGTCTAACATAATTTATTGTAGGCTGAAAGTCTGGCTGTCTGACTTTTCCAGACTGATTCACCTTGGTGTTGGTTTGAGGTTATTTAATTACAGGAGTTACATTCCAAATACATCTGGGCAAGGACACAGTGAAATGTAGGATCTTCTTTTTTTGTTTTTGTAAGTTTCATAATAAACTGAAGATTAATCCTTTCTAAATAACAGAGATAACAGTTAAATAAGAACAGTATCTCAATGTAATAATGACCAAGACTATAACTGCATGGTGTAGCATTTACAATGTATGGTGTGGTATTTAATTTATTTACTTTGTTGTATTAAATTTTTCTTCCCCTCCCTCCCTCTTCAAGTCATCATCACTTTGTATGGCTGGTGTTCATGCAGGCGTTGTGTCAAATACTCTGGGTGGCCAGATTAATGTTGTGATCAGTAAAGGCATTCCATACTATGAAGGCTCCTTGGCTAACAATGTCACCTCAAAAGTGTAAGTGTACTTCCTATCTTTTCATTATCTTTGGTGCCTTAGATCTTGGTAGTGTCTTACAGTGGGATTAATTTCAGCCTGTGAAGCTGCATGTTCCCTGGACAGGTTCTCTAAGTTTGGCAAAGTGCACTTTTGCTACAGTGTAATTGTTTACCAAATATTTTTAACCTCTAAAGATTAATTTCCCAAACTCGTCAGGGAGTTTTTACCTTCTTGACCACAAATTCCTAATGGTCTGTGGAAAAATAGTAATTTAGTGGCAGCTTTTTAGTTGCAGGGAAAAGAGCACAGTTTGTCATTGTATCTCAGAAGTCCCAGGAATGAAAGCAATCAGAGGAGATTGATTCTTGTTATTATGATTAGCTTAAAATGGAAGGAAAGGATTTTACTGTTCCTTTGAAAGCCTTTAACTCAGTGTCTCTGGGCAAGGTTTCAGTTGAAAATGTGTTTGTATTGACAGCATTGCCACTTGGTGACAGAAAGTGTTACTGTAGTCATTAAATGTTTCTCTAGGCATGTGTGTGTAGGTTTCAGGGACAAACAGTCAGAGCAGAAAAATAAATTGAAGACAGTTTGTTTCAGTTTACTGAGTACTACAAAACATCTTTTGTTTTCTCCAGGGGACCTTTGTCTACAAGTCTCTTCACCTTTAAGACAAGTGGTAAGTGTTATCACGTGTATTACACGTTAATATTTTAATACAAACTTTGTGAGTAGAAATGAGTGTGCAGGTATTTTATTTCTTAATTTTTGTTCTACTTTGTGAGACCTTTTTTTCATTGCATTCCTCAGTAATGTATATTTTTTTGTTTTACTATCTCAATTTGATGATTAATCCATTTATAGGTAGGCCTTGCTTATGTACAGAAAGAGATTCTTTCTGGTTACGTTCCTCTGTTGTGGTCTAGTTTAAAGTGACTTGACTCATACATGAAACACAGTGCTAAAAGAGACCTAGGCACTTGAGTTGCTCCTTTTGTAACAACTGTGCATTCTAGTTCTCTTCCAGGTTTCCTCCTTACAGTTTCCTAGTTGTCTGTTTTTCTTGCAGCTGAATGCTGTGTGTTAAATTACTGTCTCTCTTGCTCTGGAAGGCATCTGGGGCCTTGCTCTCTGTCTGAGATGTGTTCCTTCTTGGCTGTTAAGTTTTGCTTTGTCCATGTGTGCCAGGTTGATGATTGGTATAACAAGTGTTGCCCCTTTTTGAAGTGTTACTGCTTTGTGTGCTTTTACTTTGTCTTAATGGTTTTTCAAGTCAATTAGTTGTTATTTTCTAAACGGAAGCTAGTTTTTCTAGAAGTCACTTTAAATGCCATCTTTGAGTGGATGTTGGTAATACTGTGAAGACAGTGGCCTTTCCTTTCTGTCTTTAACTGTTTTAATAACAATATAAAAAGCATAAAACCACTTCTGCTTCTTGTAAGGGTATAATTTTTTTAAAAAAGGAGGGTAGAAATCATGCACATATTCCTCAAAAGTAAACAAATACAGGAATATAAAGACAGGAATCTGATGGGCAGGAGTGTTTGGAAATGGAAAATGTGTACAGACATACATTAGAAAATATAACGCACATAATAGTAAAATAATTTCTCTCCCAGAGCTCTGCAAGAGATGAAAGAAGAAATTGCATGTCTGGTGTCCTTATGCATGAGGAATATTAAACACAGTGATCTGGGTGGGGTTTGCTGAGTTTTTTTTGTCTTTCAAAATGTGATCTGATAGTGTGTATGAAAGTAATTAAATGGCCTGGAAATGCTAAGAGATAGGACAAATGCTGATCTAGATTCTCTGGATTTCAGTGACGTGAGAAATTACTGAATAAGCTAGAGATGAGATGCAGGTCTAGATTGAAATGTCTGTAGTTGGGTGGCCTAGGAGTTTGCTGAAGGAAAAAGAAAACTTCTGTAGTATGCTCAAATGAGGTTTATCAGACTGTGCTGAAGGTCCTACTGTGTTTCTTCTGTAGTAGTTGGTTTCATGACTTGGTACAAAATAGAGGAGTGTGTTATTAATTCCAGAGGTGTGGTCAGTGCAGAGGAAGATGAAACTGTTTGTACAGGAAGACCTGGCTGAGTCTGGGGCTTGAGGGATAGAAATGAACAGAAGAATCACAGAGCAAAAGGTAGAATATTGGGTAGGTAGGCATTTTGAAGCATTTCTGCTTCAAACAGGCAGCATGTTAGATGGAAATGAGAGATGAGGGAAAGGATTCTGTTAGTGAAGTGCTAACATGATCCTGTGTTTGGCAGGTGAAGTACATCCAGTAGAGATAATAAACTATTAATGCCATCTCACAGGACATGGGCAAAACCTTCTCTGAGATGGTTCTCTGAGATGACCCATGGGCTTTTGTCATTTGCACTTCCCTTGTGGGAAGAGTACCCAGGGAGAGGGGATTCTCAGTGAGAAGGGAAACTAGGTGGGATTGTTCAGCCTGCCTGACTGAAGGGAAAGATTGCTCTCTGCTGCTGTATATGGGGAGTACACATGTGAGAGGGGAAAACTGTTGGCACTACAGAACAAGATTTTAACAAACAGCAAATGGATATCCACTAGACACAAGGAAATTTAACTCTGAATTTAGATGCTTTTTAGCCATCAGCAGAATACAACATGGAAAGAAACTCATAGTAAGAATGGTGACCGAAACAAATGCAACTAATTTCAGGGATGTGTTTGACCTCAAGGCCAGGATTATAACATGACTTCCTACATGCTTTGGTGTTTTGTTCAAATTAAATTGTGATACTGGGGTGGGTTTAAAAAACAAGAAGCTATATAGACACAAAAAAGGAACAAATGATCTAGTAGTCTGTTCTGATTCTTGCGTCAACCTTCAACCATGGCAGTTCCCCAAAGCTTCTTGTCTAGTGTTCTGTGTGAGTGGTGACTGAGAGAATATCCACATTACTCTTGGAGCAGGCATAGATCATGGCAATGTCATGACTACAAAGTTGGGTTTCAGCATCACTGTTAGAAAGAAGAAGACATTGTGTTTTGTTGATAGTATTGTTGTGGAATAAATTTAGAATTTTAGTATTTGTATGTGAAGTCTTAAAATCCATGCAGCGTAACTTCAGTTTTCATTTTCAGTCCTGACCTTTTCTGTTGTTCAGGTTGTTATGGGACACTGGGGATGGAATCTGGGGTAATTCCTGATTCCCAGATCACGTCATCATCTATTCTTGAGTGGCCTAACCAAACAGGACAAGTAAACATTTGGAAACCTGAAAATGCCAGACTAAAACGGGCTGGTCCTCCTTGGGCTGCTCTTATCAGTGATGAACATCAGTGGTTGCAGATTGATTTGAATAAAGAAAAGAAAATAACAGGTAAGTGAATCTGATGTGGCCTTTCAGCAGCATTCAAAAAGTTTGGTTGGTGACATCCTTTTTTCCACTGCTGGGTCTTAGATAAAGTCCAGGTGACACTTAATTACCATTACAACAAATTTGGAGATACCTGGAGCTGAAGAGGTGTAGTTTCATAGTAGAAGACAACTCTTCCATCAGAATTTGTTGAAGTGTTCCTGTGGTTTTATTGGATCCTTGATGCTTCTCTTTTCCTGCTAATTGTCTCCATGGAGGTGCAAATTGAAACCCAGTCAGTCAGCTCAGTCCAGGGGTACTTCTGATGCAGAAGTACTGACTAACATCTCTACATTTTCCATGCTGCCCGTCAGTGCCATAGTCAATCCAGCAGCAGAGACAGGAGCAGTTGCAGTGCAATGTGAGTTAAGCAGCAGACAGAGTAAACCAGCTGGCAGCCTCCCTTTCTTTCACCTCCTCACCTCACATGGAACTTGGGCTGGGAGTTGGGAATTGCTGCCCCTCAGCAGTCTGTGTCTTCCGTCAGCAAATGGGCCAGTCTGGAGGCTGATGCAGCCCTGGTCTGGGTTAGCCTGGCTCTGCTCCTTCACAGACATGGTGATTTTAGTAGCTGTTTGTTTGGACAGACAGCTGGAGATGTTTCCCAGCCTGCTCTGGATTGTTTGCTTTATGTTCTGTGAGTTGAGCTTGCTTGCTCCTGGTTACTGATTCCCTTTGGTCACAATGTTGCTCATTCCAGTGTTTTCTGGCTTGATTTAATTGTTCAGAGGTGATCAGCTGTTGATGGTGGGCATGTTTGTCATCTGACTTAAATGAAAAATAAATAGGTTTTAGGTAGAGTGCCTTGTACAGTTAAGGCTATTTTGAAACACCCTCCTTGGATCAGTTTGGGTTTGTGTCTGTCTCAAATGCATGAGTTGGGCTCTGTAACCTCAGCTGCACACCCTGCTATCAGCAGCTTGGCTTCCTGTCATTGAACAGCTTGGGCTTGCCAGTGGCCTTTGTTATTACCTCCCCGGGGACAATTTGGTTGTTACAGGACTCCTCTAATTCCTGTGCTAATAAGCTTTTACAAAACAGCTTCCCTACGTGAAGCTTCATCTGTAGGAAGCTACAATTCTTTCGATGGTGCTTTTAGATTGGCAGTACAAGAGCAGGGAAGAGCAGTGCTGTGTCAGCAGCTGGAGACTGCAGTGGGCTGTGGTCACATGAATGGGCCGTTTTCATTAAGAAATGGGGGAAAATGCTTAGCACTGTTGTATAATGAAAATTAAAATACAAAAGTAAGTAAAATTAAGTAAAAGTAAGTACTAAGTTTCAGTCACTGTAGAAGTTTCGGTCTGTGGCACCTTGGATAAACTTCTTGAAATAAGCTGGACCAGTGGAGACTCACAACTATCTAGCTCTGAATTCAAAAGCTGATATGTTAATTTTCACAAACGTACTAGTTTTTTTGTCTTCACTGGGCACCTTCATTTTCACAGGCATTATAACTACTGGATCAACTTTAGCAGAGTACTACTATTATGTCTCAGCCTACAGAATTTTATACAGTGATGATGCACAGAAGTGGACAGTGTACAGAGAACCTGGCGTGGAAAAAGATAAGGTAAAAATACCGTATGCTTTATAGGTATATTGGTAACTAATATTGATAAGGTGAGGAAACATTAAATAACTTTCCTTTTCAGTCTTATTTTCAATTATAAACAGCATATATTCAGAAGAAAATATGACAATATGCAAATATGTAAGGATTGGAACAGTTCTGAAATTTAGATACTGTTTTTATTACTTTTTCTTGGAATATTCTACCCAAGAAACTTCCTTTGCCAGTGGTAGGCTGTTTGATGCTGTGTTGCTTCAACAGTAATGATAAGTCTTTCAAAATAAGTTGCGTGTTTCAAAATTAAGGTTTACTTTCTTACCCTCTTCTGGTTACAGAATAAGTGTTAAAGGTTGTATAGTTTTTCATCTTTTATAATGTTTCTGTCTTATTTCTTCACCAAATACTGTTAAGTTTCTTTTTTAGGAGAACAGCCTTTGCAAAGGGGAGTTTTCTTAAAAAACTAAATTGTATGTTCAGACTTTATGCTTTGCCACACAGAAAAAGTACCTAACCTTAGTGGCAAAATAATCTTACTTTCTCTCTGTTTACAGTGTTGCAGTATTTAATACACAGTAAAAATGAGAAGATTCATGTTCTACATAGTTTGTCCAGTGGTCCAGATTAGATTTTCTAAAGTGACAGGATTCTTGGTAATCTGACTGGAACTAGAATTTCGTTCATAAAATCTTTGGTTGTAATTTACCTCACTTCTGTAGGCCCATGGTATTACATACATATAACTGTACCTAGTAACCTAGTAACTTTTTAGAAACAGGTTTTAAGAATAGTCTCTCTTTAGTTGTACTTGGTTTTCTTCTGTTTATTGTGGGTTAAGAATGTTTCAAGGTAAGATGTAGCATCCTGTTGATGAAGTGAAAGGTTGAAATTTGTTAAATTAAGAGATTTTTGAACTTTCCTGAAAGAAAGGAGCAGAGTTTACTGTTGGGGCTGGTCCATCTGTTTGAACCTACATGTGAACTAATGTGACTGTTGGTATGAAGTACTCAAAAAAAAATGAGAAAAGAAAAAATTCAGCATATTTTGCTAGTTTGGATTGCCCTCTTGTGGCCATAAAGTAACATCTCAGCTAGTGAGGTGCCTGGATTTAGGCTTTAGGGTTAGTTTGATAATTTTCTTAGAAAACCTTTGCAGCTGTTGCCTTGTAATTTGAGCATAGTGTTCCTCCTTTATGTTCCTGAAATGAAACAAGTTGTGGAGCTTGAAATTACAGGCAACACATCTTTGCACTCTTTGTGTCATTAAGGACAGTGCATGAAGAACCATATATACCCCAGCAGTGCTAGCTGTGGTTAAATCACAGAAAAAATGGTTCAGTAGGGTTGAAAATAGCAGATTTGCCTTCTGCTGTCACCTCATTTGACTCCAACTCAG
Source organism: Dendrocincla fuliginosa (assembly GCA_035047845.1). NCBI lineage: Eukaryota > Metazoa > Chordata > Aves > Passeriformes > Dendrocolaptidae > Dendrocincla > Dendrocincla fuliginosa. The sequence continues at coordinate 80,800 of JAWWMO010000100.1, forward strand.
CATATTCTGTATTCTTTGACAGAGCCTTGCTTTTGGATGCATATGCATCCAAATCCCTTTGATTGAGCCTTCCATAATTGCAAACCAGACCGTCTGGGAGGTGATATTCCCCATTTGTTTGAAAGCTGTTTGAAATTCCTAGCATTTTTCAGGAGACTAGAAGCTTTTCCAAGGCTTTCCTGTAGTCGTCTTTGCAAATAGCTACTAGGGATCTGGCAGTACTCAAGGAAAACTTTTTCTAAACTTTTTATGTACGAAAAAAAGAGTAAAATCCTTGAATTGAGCAAAATGACAAATCAGAGTTGCAGTGTTGGAAAATTTTGTTTGACAGCACAGAGGGAAATGGAGAGAGTTTGATAATGAATGGAATATGAAAGTGATTTATCATCAAAAACTTGCACTGTATTGTGTTCAGACCAAATTTCTTTTTCTGCAAAAATTAGAGTAACAAAAAATACAGAGCTGCAGGTAAAGTTAAGTTACTTTCATAACACTGGACATCAAAATCTTGGCTAATAAAAGCCTGGAGTAAAGAACTACTTTACAGTTAATCTTTCTTGAAGGTAATAGTTGCTCCTGATTCTTCTTGCCTTTGCTGTTACATGTTCAGCCTCAGAAACCTAATGTGAGACTTAACTTCCAGTGCTGGGCATCTGTGTCCCTAATCTGTAACTTGTGCATGTGTTGCTTGGGTAGCCAGATGCAGCTTGTACCTTCTTTTAGCAGTGGGCACTGGCAGGCACAGCACAAATAGGGACAGTGCAGCAATTTGGGCTGTACCCCTCAAGAAGTTACCTGTGTATTTTACTTCTCATTTGCGTCTTTACCAAAACAAGTAGTTCTTTGGTGAGATCTATAGCTACAAGCCTGTCAGCTTACAAAAAAAACTAAAGTAAAAAAATTGCCCTTTTTTAAGGAAGAAGTGGCTGTAAATTGGAACACAGTTTTCTGTGGACACATGGACTCTGACTCCTTTGTATTATCCATTTATTTCCAAAGTAACACCATAAACTTACCCCTGCATTTAATCTCTCTTCATTCATTGCTCCTAAGCGTATTTAAGAACAATAAGCTTAAATTCAGACCAAGGCAAATTGAGAGTCATGCTTGTCCACCTGCACTGCAGGGAAGAACAGAGACTGCACTCTCAAGGGAAATACCTTGTGTTTGCCTACCTGGATTTTTAGTATCATGAATAGGATAGCAATTAGTTTGTTAGTGTCACTTGGATACATAAAAATGAAAATGCTGGTTACTAATTTAAGATGTTGAAGTGCACTCAAACATGAGGTACTGCATTTAAATTACTGAGTGATTTATTTTTCCATGGCTAACTAAATGACTCATGTCTAATTGATCAGTCAGTTCTTTCAGACCTTAAGACAGAGAATGCCTATGTAGGGACAAACCAAAATTCTTCTGTATAAGTAATAGTAATAGGGCATGGATGTCTTTTGAGAGTGCAAACACATTATATACATCAGGGAGCTCAGCAGTGAGTCCCTTGAAGGTCCCTGGGGTTGTAAAGGTGGGTTTTTTTGTCCTTTGAATGGATATTTGCCTGGAATAAATGTTTTATTTCAGACCTTTAGGGATATTCTAGTAATTTTGTTACAAAAACTTAAAATAGCAGTGCAATACGAAAATCTTGTGTATCAAGATTGAAACAACAGCAATTTGCATTGATCAGAAATGTGCTAAAAGCTCTTTACTGCTCCATTGTATGCAGGCACATCAGCTGTTACACAGTGCAGTGCTAGTCCTTAGGAATGGCAGAGGGATTTACTGTTTACCAAGTGCTGAGTGAGCAGGTAACCCTGTAATAGTTGTTTTCTCAGGCAAGTGCCAAAGTTTTGGTCTGCTTTATGCGCAGTGTGATTTGCAGTATCTGCATCAGTGCTTTAAAAACAAAGAACTCATTTACTGTCACCTCTGTGGTGCCCCGAGTTGCAGAGCATCACCGCAGAGCGGCATGTGCAGAGCCAAAGCCCAACTGCTGTGCAGGAACAGGGAGAGAGAGAGCTCTCTTCCTACCCAAAGACACGGTGCCAAGCAGTCCTCTGCAAGGAGAGGGAGCGCTGGGGTCCTGGGCCAAGATACTCTATTGTTTTAAGCAGCTCCGGGGGTACAAAACCCACAGCCGGCTGTGAGTGTGTCAGTGTGTTTATGCTGCATCATACAGTGACTGACTTACTGGTTTTAAATGTCAACCACACAGTTTTGTTCTATATTGTCACATTCTGAGAGTTTGTGTGTGTGAGGATGGGCAGTGAAGGACCAGCCTGAGCTCATCTTTCATGCAGAGTCTGTGTCCTGCTCTTCCACAACCCCATGGCTCAGTATGAGATTGAGCACACTGAGCCCAAAATCTTTGCTTTGCTTGTAGTTCAGCACTTGTAGACAGCAGCCACGAGAGGACAGTGTGGTTACATACTTGGCTGTGCTTCCTAGTGCTTTCTAATAAACGCCAGCCCCAGGCAGGCTATGCTTAACTGTTAGGCTGCGTGAAGACACTGCTTAATTGATGCCTGCATGGTCTCACATCTCCTTGCTGTATTTGAAGAGTAAGTTCAAAATGCCTAAGAGGACTGAGTTACAGTTAGTCAGTGCCATAAACATGTGAGGTGTCTTTAACAGCAGGCATTGCCAGGGGAGAAATCAGTAGGATATTACATGGTACCTTTAATCTGATCTAGGTAGCTGTGTGCATACACACACACACACCCCTTTTTTGCTTTATTTAGTTATGTATGGAATTTAGTTTTTTATATATATGTAAATGTATGTTATATATTATAATAGTTATATACGTGAGTGGAGAGGTGCAGGCAGCAGCACTGTTCTGGGGTGAATTGTCAGGATCCTGCACTGCTTATTTTTCCTAAATAAAACATCAAAATTGGTTGTAGCTACTTGGTTGCTATTGCATTTGTCTGCTAATAATGTTTCTCTCTTTTTTTCTTTTCTAGATATTTCAAGGGAATACTGAATTGTACCAGGAAGTTCGCAATAATTTCATTCCACCTATTATTGCACGCTTTTTTAGGATTAACCCCTTAAAATGGCACCAGAAAATTGCAATGAAAGTAGAACTGCTAGGATGCCAGTTCAGTATAGGTAAGGCAACTGAAAACTTTCAACTCTGCAAAATAAGCAGTAAAATTAAAAAGGTTACAAGTGAAATTATAAGGTTAAATGCATTGTAGGTATATTTTCAATGAGAAAAACTACTTCTAGGCTGCATTATCCTTCTGTAACTGATACTTCTGAATTTCTCCAGAAGTTACTACACTTCACTGGGAAGTACTGAATTTAGGTGTACACAAGGTAATTTGGAAAATAAGTGTTTCAAAAGACACCAATTACTTGCTTCCCATGTTAATGATTCATGGGGAGGTTTTCCTTGTTATTAAACGTGAACAAAAGCTTTATAGCAAACCGTTCCAGCTGTCTTCTCCTGAAAAGGAGACATGGAAAACTAGCCCTTCAAAAAACTATTCTTACAAATTCTTTTCTTCTGAAGGTCGTGCTCCTAAAATTACCTTGCCACCACCACCACCCCCACCTCAGAACAAGAATGATAAGAAGAATGGTGACTTCACTGATGACTTCATTAATTCAGTGAAGACTTCATTGCAGACAGATAAAACCACTTTCACACCTGAAATAAAGAACACTACAGTGACTCCAAGTGTAACCAAAGGTATCCACAGTTAAGCGGTAGAAGTGTTTGGGAACTCCTTATAGTGCTTTGGCATGTATTAAGTGTCCTTTCCAAAATTAAATTTTCTCAGTGCTTAAAATACTAAAGCAAATTATCAATATTTTTGTATTAATATTTACAAGTTATTAATTACACATGCTGAAAGATGTGCAGCTGCATGCAGAAACAAAACCAATCTTTCAAGTCAGATATACAGTATGTACGTATATACTATATATGTTATATATAAAATAGTTCTGTCTTCCAAAACTTTTTCAAACTGAGTTCAGCTTTTATTCACTGAACAAATTCTGTCAGAAAGAGAGATTTCAACATGGACCTCCCTTCTGAATTAATCAGGTCTAAGTGCTTTGTTATTGAATTTTATAGTTTCTTAGAACAAAACACTTTTGAGATAGCAATTCTTTTATGGATCAGTCTTGTTGATGTGGAAGGTGAAAAAACATCATCTAGCATAATCATTTTGTTTATCAAAGAAAATGCTCAGAAAAAGGGAGCAGGGTTACTGCAGCCTGAAGCACTGCTGAAGTGTCCTTTGGATTGCAGAGACAGGATAGTCTCATGTCACACCCAGCCCCAGCACAGGCTGCTTGTGATTAACTCTTAAGGTACTATGGTACTTACTTTTCAAAGGAGGTTCAAACTTAAATGGTTGCACCAATGGATTTTCTGTGTAAATAATACAATACATTGTTCTCACAGAAAAATCTTATATTTAAACAAATTGGTTGATTTTGATGGAAAACCTTGCAAAAACACCAGCTGTGCATGCATGTAGAGAAGCCAGATGTTAATTGAAATTTACACTGTGGGGGCATCTAGCAGGGTAATTTATCTGGGGGAATCTGGTGTGATAGACACTACATGTGGAAACTATGTGCTTTGCCCAAGTAATTTTCATGATTTATGAGAAGCTCTTCTGTCTGACACCACTTAATTTAATGGTTTTCAGATGTGGCATTGGCAGCAGTTCTGGTTCCAGTGCTGGTGATGGTCTTCACTACTCTGATTCTTATCTTAGTTTGTGCGTGGCATTGGAGAAACCGGTAAATGAACAGATGAATGAAAGTGCTTTAAATGAATGTCAGCCTGGTGTGTGGGACTGAGATGCTGCATGTATCACTGTGGGAACTATGTGGTCTGCACTTGTGGAAGGAATTGTATTCTCTCTGAGAAAACATTCACTTGAATACCAAAGACAGCAAAACCAGCTTTTTGTAACTGCTTTCATTAGAAATGGTTTTACTAAAAACTGGTTTCTCCAGTAGCAGCAGACTGGTGATGGCAAGCCAGGTGCTTATACGTTAAATTTGAGGACCAGTTACAGTCAAGGTGATAGTTGCTGAGCATTAATTAATGCATCTTTCGATAAGCAGACTAGCTAAAATATTCCTCTTTTCCTTTTTTTTTTTTCCCCAGCAAGAAAAAAACTGAGGGCACATATGATCTACCCTACTGGGATCGTGCAGGTAACAAAATGGATTTATGAAATCCTTTACTTGGCATTTTTTGTTTGATGCATGTTTCAGATTGCAGACAGTTTCTACTAGCAGAATGCTAACTGATGGAGGCATAGTGAACACTGAATTTCTCTTCTGGACAAACTAAATTGTTTCTTTTTTTTTTTTGGTCAGAAATAGAAAATGTTGTGTCTCCTGTTAGAGCTGACAGCTTCAGATGTTTTTTTTAGTAAAGAGAATACAGAATCTCTTAGGCAACAAGAGGAAAAAATAATTTATCAGGAATGTCATTATACATTTGATAATAGTCTATTTGGTACTTTTTTTTGTCCTGGAGAAAAACTTCATGCTAATGTATAAGGTCTATCAAAAGTTTTGCCTTTCTTCATTGCCCTTGTAAGCATGTGGGAGTCTCTGAGCCTCTTTTAGGTGTATTTTCCATCCTACTGTCTTGTGCCTCACAAACTTCAGATCAAAAAATTACCCCAAACATTCCTTTACAATTATCCTGAAAATGCTTGTGCCACAGGGCAAAGGGCAGCTAAGCATTTGGGTTTGTGCTGTTGTATGACTGTGCTTCACTTCTCTGTCCTCATGTTGAAAACTTCTATATCTGTGTGTATGACAGTTTTAAGTATGCCTTATCCTTTAGACAAGAAACTTCTTAATGGCTGTATTTTTATTTATTGCATGTCTGTTTGCTTAATTTTAAGAGTTTCAGTGTGCAGGTCTGTTTTAAAAGGAAATGTGGCCAAATACAGCATCAAAATAATGATGATGCCCTTCTCTGTGGAACCTCTGTCTCCTCCCACAGGCTACCTCAGATTTTGTTAGACATTCTGTGGTTTTGAAGCTCTTGTTTCTTGGGGTTACTTACAGGATGGTTTCTTACCACCAGCTAGAATGAAACATGTAACGGGCAGCAAATGTAGAATGGCTCTGGCTACCAGGGGAAGGGATGGGGGGGAGCCTAACAACCAGCCCTCCCTACTTTCTCTCAAGAAAGCATTCATGGCCACTGTCACTGCTTTTCATTTCCACTGAAGTCAAAACCCTCTATATTCACATTGTTGCAAATAGTTACTGATGAACCTTTTTCAACAATGTGAGTTAGAAGCATGACACTAACAACCAGGAACCACGTTAATTAAATGTACTTTTAATTATAACTGAGATTCTGTAAAATCATGGCTGACTTTAGTGTTTTCTGTATTGTGCTGTATGAGCTAATTAATGGGCTGAGCAACCCTGGAACTGCTGCTGATGGCCATTCAGGGATGGAGTCACAGGACTGCAGCAGTTTTGCAGCAGTTCTAAGGAGGGGAGTGTTCAGGCAGGTTGACTGGGTGAGTGTTATGTCACCTCTGCCTCTTCAGTCCACAAGAAAATATTAAAATAACTTGTAACCTGGGGACACGCAAATAAATTGAGTTATTTACCTGCTACTGCCAAACTATAACATGTGGTGAAAAAAATATTTTAAGTGGCTTAAAACAGCATATATGCAGTCTTGGGTGGTTTGTTTGTTTTCTTTTTAATCCATGTGAAGGATGGTGGAAAGGAATGAAGCAGTTTCTCCCGACCAAATCAGCAGAACATGAAGAAACTCCTGTACGCTACAGCAGCAGTGAAATTAGTCACCTAAGACCAAGAGAAGTCCCAACAGTGTTGCAAACAGAGTCTGCAGGTACATTTCGCTGTTTTTGTGGGCCATGTAATATATATATATAATATATATATATATCAAGAAATATCAGGAATTTGGCTACATTTAGTAATTTCCTGGTTTTTGGGGAGAATAAAGGAGAAATGGATAGTTCTATGGGTAAGCACACCTCTTAAAATGCAGCCTTCTTCAGATCTCTGAGTAGGTATTGACTTGATGTGCTGTAGAGAGGCACTTGCTTAAGTCAGTGCAGTAACTGAAAGTTTCTTTACTTGTAGTTGTTCTTAAACCCCATAAAGGGTTGAAGAATTGGTTATATTTTCATGCACTGGAAATAATGTCATTGCAGTATGTTTATGCACAAATCTGAAATGTGGCACTTGATTCCCTACACTCACTATATGGATTAAATCATCTTTGTGATAAGGAAAAGGAGAAGTTACTGTAATGGCACATGCCCTTTTCCTGGTGGCCTAGTCATGAGAGGAAGATGACTTGACTCTTCCTTTGTCTCTGTGCTTACATGCTGATGGTGGTTTAGGCAGATGTGCAGAATTACAGCTTCACTGCAGGCAGAATTGCTTTTCTCTTTTTGGCTGCTTGTCTGTTTTTACCCAGCTAGCCAGGTTTCTCACTCCAGCTTTTGTAACTGGAATTATCTGTTGAGCTAAAACATCTCAGCTGACCGCATGCAGGCGTCCCCCCCCTCAGAGAACAAAACCTCCACCCCAGGGACCATTTTTATTCAAAGCCAGGCAGGATAATTTCATTTAAATCTAATTTTGCAGGGAAGAACATTTCAATAAGCTTTGTTTTCAGGCAGATTGTCAGCATGGGAAGTTTCAGCTCACCAGGAAAGTACAAACCTGAGAAATGGGGATGTTGTGGCTATCCCAATGGCTTTAACTATTGGGTGGAAAGGAATCCTTTTCCAAAGCGATTGGCACTGGTGGACAGAGATGGACCACTGGTTTGATCTAGGATAATAATAATCTCTGTGAGACTATTGACAGATTGTATTTAATGTGATGGCGCTGTAAAAAACATTCCATTAAGTGTGTTTTGTTGGGGCTTGCAACACAGAATATGCTCAGCCCCTGGTAGGGGGAATTGTTGGCACGCTTCATCAGAGATCAACCTTTAAACCAGAGGAAGGAAAAGAAGCAAGTTATGCTGATTTGGACCCTTACAATTCACCCATTCAAGAAGTTTACCACGCCTATGCCGAACCACTGCCTATAACTGGACCAGAGTACGCAACTCCAATAATCATGGACATGTCCAGCCATCCCAGCACACCTCTCGGAGTTCCTTCCATTTCCACCTTCAAAGCTGCAGGGAATCAAGCTCCTCCACTGGTTGGAACTTGCAGTAAACTGTTATCTAGGACAGACAGTGCCTCATCAGCACAGGCACTGTATGATATACCAAAGGGGCAGCCAGGGCCAGGCAGCGCTGACGAACTGGTGTACCAGGTACCACAGAGCCTGGCCCTTTCCACTGGGAGTAAGGATGAACTCAGCTCATGAGTAAGAGAGAATGATGGCTTGTTTTTAAAAGCCAGTTCCATAAAGCTGACAGTTTCATTTTTTAAATTCCATTGTTTTGATATTGTTAGTCTTAAATAATACAATGTTGAACCAAAAGATGTGTTATTGGAGGTCTGGGAAAACAGTAATTCTGCCTTTCCTAAAAGCTGTATGTACAATTAACAGCTTGTCTCCTGCCAAACCATGGACTTTTTTATTACTACTGTACAATTGTCTGTCAGACATGAGAGAAGAACTCTTCACTATTAGCATCAGTAATTCATAGATGTGAGTGATATATGGGGAGAAAGGTTTGAAGTATGAAAGCCAGTCCTTTCTTCCTAATGGTACTATTTCTTGGGGGGGAAAAAAACCCACCCTAAAACCCAAAGCTCCTAACTTTCTAAGATCTATATGCAAGCACTGCAGCTTCTAAAATTCCTTTTTCCTTATCAAATGTCTGCACAACTTTGGACTTTACAAACTACCATCATGAGTGATGGCAAAATTTCCATTAATTTCATGGAGTAAGATAGGTTTGTTTCTGAAATACGTTATTTCAGCTTTTGTTCACATGATTAGGAATCATCAGCTGTGTGTTCCTCAGAAGATTCCTGCCTTTTTGGTTAGCCTCCAAAACTAGAAGCTGCTGTCTTTACAGTCTCTTTCTGCCTCATCTCCTTAAGCCTTGTTCCTTCCTAGGGATCCAGGAGGCACAGATTCACACAAGCAAACTACATGGCAACTGCTTTTTCATTATTCCCTACCAAGTGAAGGCTACTCTGAATAGTGTCTGCCTCCAAGTCAGACTTCCCTGGTAGCGTGCAAGAAGCATTCAGGTGTTGGAGGTGACTGAATTCAGGAAGGCCCTGCCCTGCCCTGCCCTCCCCCAGAGTATCTGTTGTTGTGTGTTCAGGTGTGAGCTTATATGAAGAAAGATCTGTATATACTTTTGTGAGTGCTTAAGGAAGCACACAAATACTCTTATGGTGCACAGTTTGTTTTAGACATGCATTTAGCACATATGGTACGTTTTAGCACAACTGACAAACTTTAGCCTTAGGGCTTTTTTTATGATTGTTCTTATTGAAAGTATAAAATATTCCAAAACTTTTGCAAAAGAACCAGTATTGTTCCAAAGAGTGCCCATTTGTATCCTTTGAATGTTCCAATGTTCTCTACTATGAAAACATTGCAGTAAGTCCTCTACTGAGGAAATGTAGACTAGTTTTAGCTAGGTAATCACAAAATGAAAACAGTTTGGATGCCATATTTGCCAATTTTTATCTTGTTAGAAAAAAAAGCACAGCTTTCTTACCTAAATAGTGGGGGGTGAGGAACCATAAAAATGCTTTATTTTTATTCTAGTAGCACTGTTGGGGGCATGCTGAATTAATGCATACATGTGAGAGCCACCCTACTTACACAGTAGCCCAGTTTTATGGACTTCAGTGGTTACTGTTTGTGATGTAATTCAAAGTCTTGCTTACTGCCCAGCTCTTTAAATACGGTGGAGAACATTAAACTGAAACTAAAATACTGTTCAAGGGGGCTGCCACCATGCCTTAATACCAGTATGGTATCCTTACTTCCCACTTGAAAATTTGATTGCAGAGGGGCTGTATATAAACTCTGTAATTACTTGTGGCCTGTTCAACATCTAAAACATGTTATTACATAGAATCACAGAACGGCCTGGGTTGGACAGGACCCATTCATTCTAAGCCTCCTGCTATGGGCACCTTCCAAAGCCCCGTCCAATTTGGCCTTGAACTCTTTCAGAAAATGGCCTTCTACAATTTCATTGGGCAACTTGTTGCAGCACCTGACCAGCCTCACAGTAAAGAATTTCTTTTGTATATCTAACCTACTGTGACCGGTTGAAATCGGCCAAATGCCAAGAGCCAAAGGGCCTGGGACAGAGGTCCCAAAGGCCCTTCCCAGCCACAGGGGAAGAGAAAGGAAAAAAAAGAAGGTGGGGAGGAACCCCACGAAGCCAAACTTCAGTAGAACTGAAATGGTTTATATATATTTATATATGTATGTATATAAAGAAGAGAAAAGAGAAAGAAAACAAGTTTTCACTTCCCTCTGTCCAAAACAATTGTCATTCCCGAATCTCAGGACACCTCCTCCCAACCTAGCTGCGTGATCAGCAGACCCACACCTATGGCCCACTCCACAGCAGAGTGACTGCAGGGAGCTTCTCTGCCTTCCAGCACTGCCGGAAGAAGGATGGCCCCCTGACTTCCGACTCCCCTCTTTATATCTTTGCTTACGTAAAGAAATGA
>JAWWMO010000112.1:0-10594 GCA_035047845.1 Dendrocincla fuliginosa
CAATCAGCGCCCGGCAGGGGCGGGACTAAGCGGCGCGGCGGGACGGGGCGGCGGAGGGGACAGAAAGGTTGGGCAGGGAAGGGCGGAGCGCGGAGAACCGGGGGAGAGCACCGGGGGAGCACCGGGACCCCCCCCAAGTCCCGTTCCCTGATGCTCCTCAGACCACCGGGCTCTCCCGGTTGGTGCGGCACCTGCGGCGGGCCGTGGGCTCGCGCGGGATGTCGCGCAGCGCCATCCGGACACCCCGCTGTACCCCACGGGATGCCAAAGTTGTCCCCAGATGTCCCACGGTGTCCCCTCGCGACTCTCCTGGCGTCCCGCTGGTGTCCCACGGCAGCCTAGCGGGGTCCCAAAGTGTCCCATTGGTGTCACAGAGTAGCCCGTGGCATCCCACGGGATCCCACTGACCCCACGGGGTCCCCTGGCACCCCACAGCATCCCACCGAGCCCACGGGGTCCTTTGGCATCCCACAGCATCCCACCGAGCCCACGGGGTCCTTTGGCACCCACAGCATCCCACCGACCCCACGGGGTCCCCTGGCACACCACGGGATCCCAAAAGTGTCCCTAAATGCCCCCCAGTGTCCCCACGGTGTCCCCGGCATTCCCACCGTGTCCCCCAGTGTCCCACCATGTCCCCAGGGGTCCCACCATGCCCCCTGACACCCCACGGGATCCCCAAAGCGTCCCTAAACGCCCCTCAGTGCCCCACGCAGCCCCCTGATGCCCACTGGTGCCCCACGGGGGTCCCGCAGTGTCGCAGCGGGTCCTGAACCCCACCGTGCCCCGGCCCCGGTCCCCGCCGTGCCCAGACCCACGGCGGACCCGCCGTCGGTGCCCGGGGAAAGCCGGGGGCAGTCCCGACGGGCGGGAGCGGGAAGCGCCGAAGCCGCCCCGTCGGGGCCGCCGGGATTGCGGCGCCGTGGGCAGCACGTCCCGGTCCGGCCCGGAGGGTACCGGGGCTACGGGATACCGGGGGGCAACCGGGGCTGCGGGGGCACGGGGGGCACGGACGGGAGGGAGCCCTGCTGGGACCCCCGAGGCCGCGGGGAGATACCGGTTGATGTCCCGGGGGACATTGGGGACACGGGGACACCGAGGGGAACACGGGGGACACCGGGAGGGACAGCGGAGGGGACACGGGGGACAGACGAGGAACGCGGCGGGGAACACGGGGACACCGCGGGGAACAGGGAGGGGAGCACGGGGGACACTGGGAGGGGACACGGGGGACACTGGGAGGGGACACCGGGAGGGACAGGGGGGACACAGGAGGAACACGGCGGGGACCACGGGGACACCACGTGGAACACGGGGGATACAGGGGGAACACCGGAGGGGACACGGGGAGGGACACGGGGACACCGAGGGGAACACGGGAGGCACCGGGATGGACACCGGGGTGGACACGGGGGACAGACGAGGAACACCGGGGGGAACACGGGGGACACACGGGGAGCACCGGAGGGGACACGGGGGACACCGAGGGGAACACGGGGGACACACGGGGAACACCGGAGGGGACACGGGGGCCAGACACGCGGGGACACGGCGGGGGATCCACCGAGGTGACACCGCCGCGGGGTCCCCGGTGCGCTCGTCGGGGCAGCCCAGGTGCACCGAGGGGAGGTCCCGGTGCCGGTCCCTGTCCCTCCCATCCCTCTGGGCGCGGAGCCGCCAGGAACTGCCCCGGGTTTTCCTGCCCGTCCCGTCCCATCCCGTCCTGTCCCGGTGCGGAGCGGGGCCGGGCGCGGCCAGGGGACCCCGGCCCGGTATCGGTTCTGCTTTCGAGGGAGGCGATTTCGCAGTAACGGGGGGCGGGAGCCACCTGCCCCGGGGATTCCCCACCTGCCGCCGCCCCATAAGAGCCCCGTGGCGGCGCCGGTGGCGGCATCGACCGGGAACGACCGGGCATGGCTCTGCTCCGCCGTCTCTGCCTCTGCCTTTGCCTCCCGCTGCTGCTGCCGCCGCCCGCGGCTCCGGCACCGGCACCGGCACCGGCACCGACCCCGGGGTCCCGCACCGACTGGGCTGCCTGTAGGATGCTCTCCCGGGACCTGTCGCGGCTCCTCACGGCCGTCAAAGAGCCGCACTCGGTGCTGGTGAGCACGGGGGGCTCGGCCAGGGGGGCACCGGGGCGGGAGGTACCGGGAGGTGCGGGGCATCCCGGTGGGAGTGGGGTCCCGAGGGTGCGGAGGGAGGGGGGCGCGGTGGGTTCGGGGGGTGTGGAGACCCCACTGACCCCCTGCTTTAGGATGAGATGGAGCTGAGTGAGGAGGACCCACAGAACTGGCCCCCCCGGATCCGCTGCAGTGACGCCTGTGACCCCCCCACGCTGGACACCAACAACACGGTACCGGGGGCTACGGGGAGCTGGGGGGGCTGCAGGGCAACCTGAGGGGGGTGAGGGGGTGTCTGTGGGGATGAAGAATGCTGAGGGATGTGTCCGGGGGTCTCAGGGATGTCTGGAGGTCTCAGGGATGCACCTCAGGGTCCCAGGGGTGACCAGAGGTCCCAGGGATGCTGAGGGATGTGCCTGGGGATCCCAGGGATTCTGAGGGTGTCTGGGGGTCCCAGGGATGTCTGGGGGTCCCAGGGATGCTGAGATGCACCTGGGGGTCCAGGGATGTTTGAAGGTCCTGGGGATGTGCCTGGGGGTCTCAGGGATGTTTGGGGGTCTCAGGGATGCACCTCGGGGTCCCAGGGGTGACCAGAGGTCTGAGGGATGCTGACATGCACCTGGGGGTTCCAAGAATGTTTGAGGGTCCCAGTGATGCTGAGGGATGTGCCTGGGGGTCCCAGGGATTCTGAGGGTGTCTGGGGATCCAAGGGATGTCTGGTGGTCTTCAGGGATGTCTGGGGGTCTCAGGGATGCTGAGATGCACCTGGGGGTCCAGGGTTGTTTGAGGGTCCCGGGGATGTGCCTGGGGGTCTCAGGGATGTTGAGGACTGTGCTTAGGGGTCTCAGAGATGTCTGGTAGTCCCAGGGGTACTGAGGGATGCACCTGGGGGTTCCAAGGATGTTTGAGGGTCCCAGTGATGCTGAGGGATGTGCCTGGGGATCCCAGGGATTCTGACAGTGTCTGGGGGTCTCAGGGATGTCTGGTGGTCTCAGGGATACTGAGGGATGCACCTGGGGTTCCCAAGAGTGCCCGGGGGTCTCAGGGTGCCAGTGGGTGTGTGGGAGGGTCCCAGACCCCCATCTCACGCCCCGGCCCCCGCAGCGCTGCCTGCACCGGATTCACCAGGCCCTCCAGCACTACCGGGACCTGCTGGGCTCCGACATCTTCAGGGACCAGCCCCAGTCCCGCCTGGAGACCACGATGGACCAGCTGCTGGAACTCGTCCAGGTAAGATGCAGGGTGGGAGCCCCTTGGGGGACACAGGCACCCATCAGCTGTGGCCTCAGACCCCCTGACATCCCTGTCCCCGCAGCAGGAGCACGGCCACCACCCCCGGCACCCCATGGCCCCCAGTGAAAACTGGTCTCACCAGCTGCTCCGGCACCTGGCCCTGAAGAGGCTCCAGTCCTTCACCGCCGTCATGAGCCGTGTCTTCACCCACAGCGCCAGCACCCACTGAGCCCCGAGGCTCCAGACAGACCCCCCCCTTATTTATTCCATCCCTCCCGAGGGGTTATTTATATACCACAGTCACTATTTATCTTGAGTATTTATGAGTTTCTAATAAAGTCCTGAAGGAGATGAGCAGCTCCCATGTGTGGTGCAACGGGCAGCACTGGCAGGGGGGGTGGGACTGGGTTTATTTACAAGGGAGGGGCTGAGGGGAGTCACTGGAAGTCACTGGCATCGATGTGGAGTGGGGGGAAGTCAGTGGAGGCGAAGAGAGAGGTGACAGTGGGCAGAGCAGATTCCTCAGGCTGTGGCAGGAATGGGTCACGATAGTCCAGGAGCGCGCTGGTGTCTGGGGTGGGGGACAGGTCAGTTCTGAGGGGATACCTCTGGGACCCTCAGGCACAGCCCTCAGCACCCCTGGGACCCCTGAGCATCGCTGGGACCCCTGAGCATCCCTGGAATCTCCAGGTGCATCCCTCAGGATCCCTGGGAACCACAGGTGCCTCCCTCACCCCTCCAGCACCGACGCTCACCCGTCAGCTCGGAGCCCAACTGGGGCCTCCCATCCAAGGCTTCCAGCATGTTTGGCATCAGGTCTGCCACCTCCAGTGTCTCCAGTGTCCCCGAGCCTGGCTCCAGTCCCTGCAGCAGCTCCTGCATGTCCTGGCTCCCGGGCAGCAGCTCCAGGTCCCTCAGATCTGATGGCAGTGTCCCCTGGCTCTCAGGGTTGTGCGGTGGCTCCACAGTCCTTGGTCCAGGTTGTAGCATCCCAGTGCTCCCAGTTCCTGCCTGTTGCAGCATCCCAGTGTTCCCAGCTCCCACCTGTTGCAGGATCCCAGTGTTCCCAGCCACTGGCTGCAGCATCCCCTGGTCCCCTGGCACCACCTGCAGTGTCCCCAAGTCCAATGATCCCACCTGCAGCACCTCCAGCCCCCCAGGCAGCACCTGCAGAGTCCCCACAGCCCCTGGTGACACTTGCAGTATTCCCTGGGGGTCAGGGACCACTTGCACCACCACCTCCGAGACCCCTGATCCCACCTGCAGTGGCTGTGGTGGCTCCAGGCCTTGGGACCCCGACTGCAGAGTCCCCAAGCCCCCAGGCTGCAGCATCCCCGGGCTCGTGGCCACCACCTGCACTGTCCCTGGGCTCACAGCCACACATTGAGGGGTCCCCAAGACCCCAGAGGTGACCTGCACTGTCCCTGGGCTCACAGCCACCCCCTGAGGTGTCCCCAAGACCCCAGAGGTGAGCTGCACTGTCCCTGGGCTCATGGTCACCCCCTGAGGTGTCCCCACATTCCCACAAGTGACCTGCACTGTCCCCGGGCTCGTGGCCACCACCTGCACTGTCCCTGGGCTCACAGCCACATATTGAGGGGACCCCAAGACCCCAGAGGTGACCTGCACTGTCCCTGGGCTCACAGCCACCCCCTCAGGTGTCCCTACATTCCCACAGGTGACCTGCACTGTCCCTGGGCTCATGGTCACCACCTGCCCAGTCTCTGGGCTTGAGGGTGGCAGCGTCCCCAGGTTTCCAGGGGTGACCTGTGGTGTCCCCAAGCCCTGGGGCTGTGGCTGTGCCAGGCCACCATCCCACTGTGCCCCTTGCCCTCCAGGCTGCAGCTGCAGAGTCTCCAGGTTTTCCGTGGCAACCACCAGCTCCTCTTCTGTCTGCCACGACTTATTTGCCTGCCTGAAGGGAGGGAGAACGACTTAGGGCAGGGATCAGGGTCAGGGGTCCAAGCCCCCAAGTCCAGGACTTTGGGGAGATGGGGGACAGGGAAGGGGACTGAGGTTTCCCCCCACCTGGAGGACACACGGATGAGGCGCCGGTTCAGGTATTTCTCTGGCTCTGACAAGTTCCCTGGGGGAAGAGAGGTGGGTTGGAGGGGGTGGCAGGAGCTGCCCCTGCCCTGTGCCCTGCCAGGCTGTGCCAGGCTGTGCCATGCCATGCCATGCCGTGCCATGCCATGCCATACCCTCCTGCCTCTGGCTGTAGTAGGGCCCGAAGGCCTCGTCACGGGGGGTGTTGGGGTACAGGAACTGGAGGGGGTTCTCAGGAACGTTCTCCTCCATCATCATCTGGTAATCACGGATGATGTCGGGCAGTGCCAGCGATGCCAGTTCGGCCGCCGTGTACGGATCCACCGAATGGAAACTGGGGGGTCCTGCAGGGATCCCCCCCAAGAAGTCAATGCCCAGGGTGGGTCTGAGGCCAGGCTGGACCCCGGGGCTGTGGGGGGGGCTCTCACCGCTCTCAGGATGCTCCACCCAGGTGCAGGTGACCCCCCCCAGGATGCTCTCGCTGAACCGGATCAGGAATGTCCCCGTTGGCTTCGACTTCAGCAGTTTCCTCTCTTGTTTCCGGCTCACGAAGCCCAGGATGAGCCTGGGGGAGGCACCATCAGCCCCTGTGGCCCCCTGGCCTCCCCTAGCCCCTGGCCCTGCTCCTACCCATCCTTCCAGAGCTGCTTGAGGTGCTCTTGGAGCAGCCCCAGGATCCCGTCCAGCCAAGCCCAGAAGGAGAAACCGGCAGCGCCATCCTATGGGATGAGAGGACAGGGTCATAGGGGGACAGGTCATAGGGGGACAGGTTATAGGGGGACAGTGCCACAGGGGGATGGGGCCATGGGGGGGGATGAGAGGACAGGGTCATAGGGGGACAAAGTCATAGGGGGGCAGGGGGGACAAGGTCATGGGGAGATAGGGGGGACAGTGCCACAGGGAGATGGGGCTATGGGAGGGATGAGAGGACAGGGACATAGGGGACAATGTCACTGGGGGACAGGCACTGCTCACCTTGGAGAACTTGGGCCAGGTCACTGTGCAAGCTGGTGACGGCTTCGAGCCTTCAAGGCGAGAGCAGGGTGAGGGGACAGCATGGCCCTGTCCCCCCTGTGTCCCCCCCAGAGGTCAGGGCTGGCTCCCAGCCTTACCAAAGAGCTTCTCCCCCAGCATGAGGAGGTGGTCCCGGCTCAGCCCCCGCTCCACCACGCTCTCGAACTGCCAGCTCAGCATCTCGGCCAGGCGAGGCCACGGGGCCACAGGAGGTGCTGAGAAGAACTGCTGGGCCTGCAGGAGAGAGGGTGAGTAGGGGTGGGGACACGGGGCAGGGAAGGGGGACATGGTGGGGAGAGGGGCTGGGGATGTGGATGTGTGTGGCAGGGGATGGGGAATTGCACTGGGGCAGGGGATGGGGTCCAGGAGTTGGGATAGGAATGAAGGGACAGGTATAGGACAGGGATAAGGGGATGGGATCAGGGACAGGGACATGCACCAGGGCTGGGGACAGGGATAGGGACCAGGGAGAGGGCACAGGGCAATCAATACAAGGAACAGGGACCAGGAACCCAGCGCAGGACAACAGGATGGACATTGAGTGAAGAGCAGGGATGGGGATGGGACAAGGACCAGGACAGGGGGACACAGGGCAGGAGATGGCAGGGGTGGGAGCACTGGGGGGGTAACACAGGGCTGGGGGGTCCTGCTTGCCTTGGGGTCAGGGCTGAGCATGTTGAACCAGAGGATGGAGGCCCAGGCACTGGAGAACTGGTTGTTGTTGGAGATGATGATGAAGGGCAGTGTGGAGGTCTGTGGGGACAGTGGGGGTCAGGCTGGCAGCCCCCAGCCCTCCCCAAGCCCTCCAGCCCCACCCCAGCCTCCCCCAAGCCCCCCTAGTTTCCCCCAAGCCCACCAACCCTCACCTCCAGCTCCAGCTCCAGCCCGCAGTAGGCGTATGCCAGCGTGAAGGTGATGAGGTGCAGCTCCTCTGTCACAACCAGGGGACCCTGGGAGGAGGTGGCACCACAGTCACCACATGGCCCTGGCCCCCCATGTGTCCCCACAGCCCCCAGACCCACACCCACCTCGCTGGCACCTTTGCTGCCCTTGCCAGCCCTGCTGTCCTTCTGCTCCTTCAGCGTCTGTGGGGCAGGACAGAGTCAGTCCAGGGTGGGGGCTGGGGCTAGGTGGGGGTCCTCCCCCCACTCCCCACCCTCTGGGGGGCCCTGGGGGTGCAGGGAAGGCCCCTACAAGGTACTGGAAGTCGCAGACCAGCCCCTCCTGGGGACTGTCCCCGGCCAGGAGCGTTTTGCTGCTCGACGTCAGGATGTTGAACTTGCGGAACCTGCGGGGCAGAGAGAGGCGGCGGGTGGGGGGCCGAGACCCCCGGAGAGGGGGGCACAGCCCTGTCCAGCACCCCCAGCGCTCGCCCGGCTCTCACCCTTTGATCTTGGGGGGGTCCCTGCAAGAGAGAAGAGGGAGGTCAGCGGGGAGCGGGACCCCCGTGGGCGGGCAGGGGGAGCGGGACCCCCGTGGGCGGGCAGGGGGAGCGGGACCCCCGTGGGCGGGCAGGGGGAATGGGACCCCCGTGGTGGGGCAGGGGGCTCCTGGTGGGGGCTGACCTGTCGATGTGGATCTTGGCCTCCATGCGGTGGTTGCGGTCGTGCAGCCGGACGAGCAGCCGGGCACGGGTCGAGAACTTGGTGCCGGTGCGGAGCACGAGCGGCCGCTTGCAGGGGTTGGGGGTGTTGGGCTGCTGCTCCACCACGAAGGCACTGGAGGGGCAGAGAGGGGAGGGGCAGAGCTGCCTCGGTACCCTCCTGGCCCCAACCACGCTGCCCCCAACTCTCAGAACACCCTGAGCTGGAAGGAGCCCGCATGGATCAAAGTCCAGCTCCTTGCCTTGCCCCAAAATCCCACCATGCCCGAACACTCCTGGAGCTCTGGCAGCACTGGGGCCATGAGCACTGCCCTGGAGAGCCTGTTCAGCCTCCACCACCCTCTGGGGGATGAACCTCTTCCCAATATCTAACCCTAGCACAGCTCCAGCCATTGATATCCCATTTCCTACCTCTTCAGCAGGTGTGTGAGCTGCTCCTGCAGCCGCTGCTGCAGGAGGGGGGTCTCTTCTGCCAGTGGGTCTCTCTCATAGGTCACCTTTATCCGCAGCTCACTCAGTGCCCGGAGCAGCTTCTGCAGCTGGAACAGCCCCTTGCCCAGCTCCGTGAACCTGTGGGTGCCACAGGGCTGAGCGGGGGCTGCCCCTGACCCCCCGTACCCCCTCCCATCCCAGCCCTACCAGGTCTCCAGCGGGCGCAGCTGGGTGTTGGTGGGAGCCCCCAGGCACGAGCGCTGCTGCCGCTCCCTCCAGTCCCCCAGCTCCTGGTGCAGCAGCTCCCGCAGGGTCTCGCTGCGCCCCAAAAGCTGCTGCATCTGAGCCAGCACGTTCTGCAGACACACGGGGGTCTGAGAAGGGGGCGAGGGGTGGCCAGAGTCCCCCCAAGCCCCGCCCAGCCCCCACCTCACCCGCCTCTGCTGGTCCAGGTTCTGCAGCTTGGCCTGGAGCATCTGGAGCTGCCGGGTGTACTGGGGGTCCCTGTTCTTGTCCTCACCTGTGGGCAGGGCAGAGGGGTGAGGGGGGCACAGGGAGGGGGTTCAGGGCAGCGCCGTCCCCCATCTCCCCCCAGGATGGGGCTCACCTGGCTGGTAGTGCACCTTGAAGCAGAAGTCAAAGGCATCCTGCAGGTCCTCCAGGTACAGGTAGGCATGTTCGGCCTCCTGCGGAGCAGAGAGGGGGTCAGGGGGTCTGGGCAGCCCCCCGGGGGGCTTGGGGGGCTCGGGGTGGGGGGTCTTGTCACCTGCAGGGCTGTGTGGAAGTCGGCCAAGCGCCGCTGGATCTGCTGCTCCCGGCCGCTCTCCGGGGGCGTGGTGGGTGCCGGGGTCGACCCCCGCTGGGGACACACGGGGTGTGAGGCAGCAGCCCCAGGACCCCACGGGACAAGGGGGGCACCCCTGCCCTACCTGCCCCCCTGCCCTACCTGCCCCCCCGCCTGCCCCAGGCGCAGGATCCGCCGCTCCTCCTGCAGCAGGTTGGCCACCAGGTTGGCAAATTTCTCCGGATTCTCCCCAAACCCAGCCTGCAGAGGAGCCAGGGTGGGTCAGCAGGGCACAGAGACCCCCGGCCCCTCTCCCTCAGCGCCCCCCGCCCATCCGGGCCCTGACGCCCACCTGGAGGTCCCGGTGAGCCTTGCGCAGGTTGTGCTTCAGCATGAAGTCCTCGTGGCTGGAGCCCAGGCTGCCCAGGCGCTCCATCAGCAGCACCAGTAAGGAGTGGAAGAGCATCTGGGCGTGGGAGGAGAGCGGCTCTGCCGCCTGGCGCCTGCGGGCACCGCGGGCTCAGCACTGGCACGGCCAATGCCGACCCCCTCGGGGCAGCCCCCCCAAGCCCCTGGACCCCCGTTACCAGTTCTGGTCCTCGATCCAGGCGGCCAAGCACTGGCGCACGGCCATGGGCAGCTCCGAGCCCGCGTAGAGCTGGTGTACCTGCTCCAGGTACGTGTTGGCCAAGCTCTGCACCTCCTGCCACTGCGCCATGCTGGGAGGGGGGCAGAGGGGTAAGGGGGGCTCCCGAGGACCACCCCCCCAAGCCACAGCGTGGCTGCAGGACGTGAAACCAGTGCCCAGGTGCCCCCGACCTGGCATACCTGCACCCCAGGGTACCTGCCTGCAGCACGGGGGGGGCCAGGGGGGCTCTCAGATCTGGGTGCTCTCGGGGGGTCCCTCAGCCCCGGGGTGCTCTCAGGGGGTCCCCCAGCTCTGGGTGCTTTCGGGGGATTCCTCAGCTCCGGCTCAGCCCCGGGGTGCTCTCAGGGGGTCCCCCAGCTCTGGGTGGTCCCGGGGGGTCCCCCAGCTCCGGGCTCGGGTGGCCGCGGGCTGACAGCCCCGTCCGGCGGCAGGAGCAAGGGGTGAGCCGCGATGGGTTCCCTACCTGGGGCGGGGGGCACACGCCCCACCCCTTCCCCAACGCGGGGGTCCCCAGCGCCCCCTGTGCAGCATCCCAGCTCCCCCCCCGAGGTCCCCCCTGCCCGGTCCCCCATTGCCACCTCCCCGGGGCACCCCCCATGGCACTCATGGCATCCTGGCGGGTGGGCGCCCCTAAACACCCCCAAGAGACCCCCCCCGACGGCGATCCCAGACGGGACCCCCCTACCTGTGCCCCCCGCCCGGGAACCCCCTCT
>JAWWMO010000121.1:2321-26339 GCA_035047845.1 Dendrocincla fuliginosa
TCGTGGACCAAACTTTCCTCCCCATTCTTGTTGTTGCTTCTGAGCCGTTTTAAACAGCTGCTCTTGGGAAGTGCTTGCCATTGCCTTGGAAAGGAGATTACACTGCTTGAAATTATAGCCTCAGCTCTTGGCTTCTGGAGGAAGGAGTTTTGCTGCGGACCCCAGGTACTGCAGATGCTGATATCCATGGAAGGATCAGGGACACTCCACCACTCTGCCCAGGCCCTGGGGAAGATGTGGGAGTTACATTTACTTGGTTCATCACCACCGTGCCATTGTTTTTCCATCAAAATTGTGAGAGCACTATTGTTTTTAAGAAATAACAACATTGTTTTGTCAATTGCAAAGTATAATATGAATTAGCCTTGAAGACATAACACAAGATAAATTTACAGCTGAAGGTTCCAGTCTTTCCTCCAGAACTCAATCAATGTGTAGCTTTTCCCTTAAGCTGAAGTACAGGCCAGATCCATAGAATAGTTTCAATTGGGAAAGACCTTCAGGCAGTGAAAATGAGCTCTCAGGTGTGATATGAAGCTTGGGGAGCACTGGAGAGGCTGTGAATGTCAACTGATACTCCTTGGAAGTGAAAAAATTGGAAAGAATTAATTCATAATGAATCCCCTGCAGAAATGATACCAGGGGAAAATCGGTTAGAAAAATCTCTTTTATTAAATTTAGAAAAAAAATGGCAAAAGTCTGGGAAACAAAAGGAATATAATGAAAAAGAAAATTTGGTTACAGCACATGTTGGGTGTCCAGAGCACACAGGATCCCTAGGAGCACGCCTTCCAATTCAAAATTTCCCTCCCAGTGCAGGAGGTGTCCCATCAGCTGTGGCGCAGAAGGAGAACTGGCTCCAAGAAACTTGTCTGTGGGTTATTGTCTCCAAACCAATCTCAGTGTTCTGGAAAAGGGAGGTATTGGTTGCCATTATTACCATTTTTGCTAAATGAAGGAGTTGCTTCAATATTCAGTCCTCTTCACTCCACTGATGCTCTCACTTGGGGCGCAGGTGAGTGCCACCATTCTGCCCTTGTTTCACTTCCCTGGATATTTTCTGTGTAGGAAACTGCAATGCTATTGTACCTCTTTTCTGCTCTGACCTAATCCTTCAAGAAAAACCAGTATGTTCAAGAGGAAACTGCTTTAAGGTCTTGTATCTCTCATGGTAACTCCTGGCACCCTCACTCACTGCGTGTGTTTTCTTTATGTTAATGCTGTTTACAAAAGATGCAAATAAATCCAAATCCAATACAGAAAGTCCCCCTTTGCTCAGATTTCAACACAGGGGTGGAATTATCACTTTGGAAGGAACTTTCCTCTTCCACTGGTAGATGCAAAAGCTAAAAATCCCACCTACAAATGCCTGCCACACCACAGCACATAAAGCTCCTGCTTTTATTGAGTTAGACTGAGGGCTTTTCTGTTGTTCCTTTCCTCCTCTAATGAGGAGGACTGAGGTGTCTTTGAACTAGCTACAGACTTGAAAGATTCAGTAAACAAGGATTCCTTATACCATTTCTGGTAAGAGCTTGTCCTGACAGATGCCTTTTTCCTCCTGAGGTTTAGACCACAGTTTGATCTTTTTTTGTTGCTGTTTTTCTTTAACCCCTGGAGCATTTCACAACAGGATGGGCAAAGGCCCTGCAGTAATTCGACTGATTGAGCACTGGAAGTTTGACAAAAGAGACGGCTGGAAATATCTGTTGTTCTCAAAGCTGCCACTGCTGGGTGCTCAGGTCTCCCTCATTACAGCCCACGTTTTTGAGAGTACCTGGATCCTCATGAGTGCACACCTTGGGTCCTGCTGGAGCTTGGAAGCTGCCTGCTGAGATATCCACACACAGCTTCTGTATCCACTGGCACAAGTCCCCCTGTCCCTGCTGCTGCCCCCGTGTTGTGCCTGCAGAGCAGGGAGGGAAGGAGAGGTGGACAGGTTGGCACGGTGGCAGTGTACAAACTGCTAGGTGTCACTCACCTGTAGTGAAGAGGAAACCTTATTTTTGAAAAGTTTCCATCATGGCATACAAAACACTGAATCCTTCCAAATCTGGAAGCGATAGCCTGGCATGATGCCTCAGGTCATGTCTTGCATAAAGAGTTATTTTTCTCCTGTACAATGCTCTTTATGCTACTTTTGCAGTTACTCACCAAAGCTACCTCAAATCATAACATCCAAGCCTCTCTATGGCTGTGCTTGCTATTGCTTTGCTCAGGCACCCCTTCCTATTCCCCGGGATTCAGATACTATTGAAATCCTCGTGTTTTCCTAATGGCTCCCTACTTGCAGCCCTCTTCACACCCATGGGTTACCTGGCAGGTTTTCTAATGCACATGGCATGGTAGCCAGGGTTGAGGGATGTTGTAGCTTTGAAGTTGCAAGAATCATTAGCCCTGAAGATCTGAAGGCCACCTGGTTATGCTGAGCACCCACTCTGGACAATTTACCTGACTGCTGAGCTGCAGAGATCCATTTCCATGTGTCAGGGCTGGTCCAATCTCCATCCATGCAGTGAGAAGGTTTCATCTGGTCCTGGGCTGACTCCACTTCCCTGGCTTGCACGTGGCCACCCATCAGCACAGGCAGTCTTTGATGCCACACCAGCCTGGAAGAGATGTGAGTGAGCCATTCTGACCATTGAGCCCTGTGTTTGAATCCCCAAATTTGCCACTGCAGTCCTACCCAAACTTTCAGCTACCTTGTTCCCTGAGGTTTCTCATAAAGAAACCAGGTTACAGTAGTCCCTGCTCTGCTTAAAGCTTGGTGGAATAGATTCAGTGTCAGTTACAGTGAGCTTTTCCTTGCTGGAAACCAGCAATTGGCCAGAAAACTTTACAAGAAAAAACTATTATGTCAAAAGCCATTTATAGTCATCCTGAACTTCAGAGATGTTCAATTACAAAAGTCAAAGGAAAACTAAAACATACAGACTAGTGAACAGCTGCAAGGGACAGGAAAGGTGGATACTGATATTGAAATACCTGTGAACTTCAACTGCTTCTCAGCAATGTTATATATCTGATAGGAGAAGGAAATAAAGAAGCATACAGCCCCATAGGCCAAATGAAAGCTATAGAGAGTAATAAAGCTTGAATTTATCACCACAGATAGCCAGCACAAAAATATCAGTGTCTTTTTTTTCTCAACATCTATCTGATAACAAAGGCTTCGTGGCTGTAATATTCACGTTTTTATGACTATAAACTCAATGGAGACTCACCTACACTGAAATAAATTCTGCTTTAAAGGACTAAATCCCCTTTACCAAAGCCAGTGTTTTACTGCTGTGTATTGGGGCATACTCGTCCACTTATTTCCATTCAGAAAAATCAAATAAGCTTTCCCAGGACAAGGATCCTGTCCAGCAGCAGGACTGCTGCACTGTCATGCTGGCACTAGGGCCAGGACTAGGAAGGTCAGGAGTCAGGTAACAGCACCAACAGTGCTTTATCTTTATCAAATGGAAAAAAAGGTTAAGTAAATGCCTTTAAAAAGTTAAAGTTGCTGCGGTTTTGAGTGTGCTTTATTGGTGTGGTGCTCTTGCACCCCATGCCAGGTACTGCCTGAGCACAACAAACCATGATGTTTGCCAGGAATTGATGAATATTCAGTTATGGGCAGCTTCAAGCACCAGACTGAGTTGGGACACAGGACATGGTAGCATCATTTCTTGGAATGCACTGGTCTACGGGAGAACAATATTTTGAAAGATTTTAAATGTTTGGGGAAGGAGCTGGCAAAGCCTGCAATGCAATTCCCATCATGAGGTAACCTATCATCAAACACTGGCTTCAAACCCAAAATCTGGCAGATTTGAAGTTTACCACATTATGTCTCCCAATCTGCTTCCGTAGCCTTTCCCTTCCTCAAATGTTGAGCCTGTTTTCCATGTTTTGCTGGGAAAACAGAACGCTTTGCCAATGCACTCCTTACTTTTTGGTTATTTTTAAACTTCTGCAAAAGCTCCCACTTTCTTCTGCAGCCAATGCCTATTTTTTATGGAAGCAGTTCCAATTTACTTTCTATAAGGAAAAAAAAAATTAACCGACTGCCTCAAAAGCTCTGCAAGTAATCGCATTGTTCTGCTGCATTGTCTTCCTTACAGAAAAGGAATTCCTTGGAACCACAGAGGCATAGCGTCTCCTCAGCTCACTCTTCTTCAACTCCCCCTGCTCTCCAGTAGGGGCTTTCAAGCAGTGACCTTTCTTTTCCGTGGAGGCCAGCTTGTTATTTTGGGTTGGATTTCCCTGCCGATTGTTCTGCCTTTCCTCCCATGCTGCTCACGGTGGGGTGATCAGAGTGGGGGACCACCCCGTGCTCATCACCCACGCAGCCCTGGATGGCTCTGTGTGTGACCACGGGGAGAGCCACACCACTGGCAGCCTTTCCCACCTCCACATGGATGGCCAAAAAAACATCAGCTGCCCATAATAGCTGCAAATTATTAAAATTTGGCAGAAGTGTCATTAACCCCCTTATACATGTGGTATTGAGCCACCATTTGGGTGCTAAGAAATGCAAGAGCAGTTTCCTAGAACTGTTCTCAAAAAGCATCTTAGCAAGACATACATAAAACCATGAACTTTTCTAGTTAAATAGCTGATACATTTCACTGTTTGGGAATAATTACTTGTCATCCCCTGCATAATTTCCTTCTCATGACAATATTCCTTAATATTACAAATATTTTGGAACTACTTGCAGAATCCATCCCTTTTCACATGGTACCTCTGCAGGACTAGTTTGTGTCCCTATAAAACGCTGAATTCACACACAGAAAGCATGAGACATGTAGGATTGAGGGCCAGCCTTGAAATCAGTCCAAATCTCTAATATAACCTTTAAACAAATATCTCCCCACTCCATTTTTGTGAGAAAGCAAAGTTAAGCTGTAAAATACAGGTTCACTGTGCTGAAGGATGTCATCTTGATTTCTAGAAGCTGCCACTGAGCCTGGTAACAAGGTCTGTCAAAAAATAAACTGGGACTTCTCAAATACACTCAGCAGCAAAGCATCTTGATTCCTTGAGGACTGCTGCAGGCCCAGGAACCTGGAGCTCTGAGGAAATAGTCTTTATTTTAGGAGCAACTTGTTCTGGTGTATTCATGAGAAAATATTCTCAGAAAATCCAGTTCACCGTGAGTTTGAAAGCTCCTCATTTCAGTCTGACTCGGGATGTAGCCCAAGTGTGAAGGGACAAGTTTTCTCGGTTTCTTGGGCACTTGAAGTGCTGCTTTTCAGCCAAAACCCATCAAGACCTTGCTCTCAACTTTTCTGTACAAGGCACAACTAGTGGAGTCATCTCAAGATTCATTTCACTCTGAAGTCATTTATATTGCAGAGTTCAACTTGGGGCAAATTGTATTCTTTCACCTAAAATATTTGTAAGATTTTCCCCTTCTGCTTCTTTCCCAATAATAGTTTCTGTCTGCCTCTGACTACATCAAAAACCTCAATGTCCAAATTTTAAAAAATGCTTACCTATTTTTACATCTATTTGGTAATTTTAGAACTTCAGGTAAAGAAGACAAAACCCCCCATGATTCTAACAATAGTCTTTTATCTTGTACTTATTTCATGGGGAGGTGTGATAGGATGCTGAGAACCTGTGCTAGTCAAACTTGGAATGCACTACACTAACAGTATAGGTAAAGCTTTAAATAATTGAAAAAATAATAAAATAAGTGGGGAAAATAGAGAAAATCACCCCCACACATATTGAATCCTTCAACCTTGGCAAACATCGACTGTGTTCAGAAAACAGAGTGTGAGACAGAAGGAAAGTGACAAAGAGAAGAAAAAACAACATCTGAAATTTCAAAATGCTTCCTAAAAATCAAAACAAGACTAGAAATTTACATTTAAGGGAAATATTTTGCTGCACCAAATACCTCTTTATAAAAAAGTCTCTATTTAGCAAGGTAAATGTTTAAGACACAAATGTTGGCCATCTGTAAGTGCAGCAGTGAGCTAAGGCAGCGAGATGGAAAAGGTGTCGTGGCAAATTCCCTTGCCTCCCTCTCTGTTGCACTGCATTGCAATGAGCTGGCCCATGGCTCAGAAGCAGCAATGCCATTTCTGTTTTGGGAGGAATGCAAAGTGCTCGGCCTGGGAGAAGTGGCTTCCCAGCAGAACAGCCAGACCACTTCTTGTGTCCACACTTGCTGTTCCAGAACCACTTCCATCGTACACTTCTCGCTGCATCCGCAGTGGGACATTTCCTCACCTCTATTTCTGCTTGTAGACAAATGGCTTTTTTCCTCCTTGCAAGTAATTTGGGCTACAAATGCAGCAAGGAATATGCTACCTGGTAGTAAAAAAGGGAAATAAATATGTATAAGTGCTATTTGTGTGAGGTCAGGCAAACACAAATGCATACAACACATATCTTATGTCTACACGATGTCTGTGCATGTTCAGCAGCTCAGTCCAGTGCACCTGTATATACACCCATGCTCATTATAGGAAAAATGTGTCGTTCTTACTTTAAAACTCTCTGAAATCTCCAAAAACATAAAAGAACCTGTCTCACATCAGAGCCTGACACGAGGCATCTTCCCTGCACTCATTTTATCCAGCAGTGTTTATACTCAGAACGTTCGTAACACTGCTCATGTGAGACGCCGTTATCCTAAAGTCCTCCAAAGTTTATTCTAAACTATCTGAAAAAGTATTAACTTCCTTCTTCAATCCTTCTTTCAGCCTGTTCTTAACACATCTCCTCACCCCTTCATTGATCCCTCTCCCTGGAATACTCCTACTCATCCCACTAATGAGAGGCAGATTGATTTCTACCATTTCACCTTCGGTTGCCTTATTGATGCCCTGACTGCCCAGAGGGAGGACATTTGATGGCAGTGACTGAGAAGCCCAGTCAGAGGACACTGATGCTCAGCTGCAGTTTGGGTTGCAAGAAAGTTGGGGCTATTCTGATTTACACAAATTAAATATCCTTTCACCTTAATGATGCAGATTTCTTGAGAGCTACAGCTAAATTCTAAACTGATCAGAGCTTCCTGGCAACAGCGAGTTTGGCATTTGTTTTAAAATGAAAGGCTGTCTTTTCAGAATCTGAGATTATCTGCTAAGTGATTGCATACCTATACGAACAGCAAAAGATTAGCACCATCCACACACACACCTTCCATCAGTATTATTCTTTCATGCCCAGTCACCTCTGCTGGTCCATTCCGAGCTGTGAGCTGTGAGAAATGCAGCTGCTGAATTACAAGAAAAGTTAAGAAAGCGATTTGGAGGGCACATCTTTCCAGCAGTTCAAAGACTGTTCAAACAGTTCTGTTTCTTCTGTGTCTCTCTCTCTTTTTTTTTTTTTTTTGGTTTTAATTTAATCTTTAGTGTCTCTCTCTTTTCCCATGAGTACATGTTAAAGGAAGTTCAACCAATCATCAGGCTATATCCCATTTCCATGTTATTCCAGTTTTACTTGAAGAGATTATATATTTGATAGCTTTTAGCTTGGCTCTATTGCTCTGCATTTCCCCCTTTTTTCCACATTGCACTTATGATTTGTGATGGGCAAATCTCAAAAGATTAGAAGCTTGGCTTGGATAAGCAACCGTATGTTTGCAGTTTCCTTTTCAGTTTTAAGGGATCAGAGTCACTGCAACAAGTGCCTGAATTATCTCCCTCAAATTCATGGGATCTGAATGACCAAAGACTTTGGCATACTTCAGGAAGAGGAACAAACTGCATTTCCAGCTACTAGAGTGCCCAAAAATTAAACAGGCCAAGGGGATTTATCATTTTCAGTAGCATCAGGAGAAAAGAGGGCTGAAGGGATCAGAGGATTCTTCTGCTTTGGAATAGGACTCAAATGCTGTATCCCATGTAAAGTTTAAAGTCTTTGCCCTTTGGATGCTCTGGCCAGAAAAGAGGCAGAGGGCAGAGCTGAATACTGTGAAAGCTGTACAGGTGATGTCCTTACAGAAATTAAAAGGTGTGTGCTCCCCTAACAGCCCAGCAACTGGAAGGCACCTCCATTCTCCTCTGGGCTGCAGAGTGCACTCTTAGTTCACACTCCCTGCAGGACTGTTGTTGTTACTGTGGAGACCTCAACGGTGATTTTGCACTGACATTTGGCACCACTTTAAAATCAACTTTCCATAGAGACAGATCAACTCCAGAATTGGCCTTGACTGTATTTTCTCACTGAGAAAGCAGACAGGAGATGAATATCAAAGTTTAATCCTGTTGCCTGCTTTAGCAAAGCACAATACAATGCCTATCTGGGATGTAGCATCTCCCTTTTTATTTACCTATTGTATGTCTGTGTCTGAGACAAGTATGTTCTTGCTCTGCTACCAAACAGAATAGCATCACAGAAAATAGTTCTGATGAACAAAACAAATGTATCTCCTTTTCTTGTAATGCTTTTCATCAGCTAAAAAAAAAAAGTATGGCTACAGAAAACAGAAAGGTCTCACTACAACTGGGCAGGGGGGAAGGGGAGGGGTGATGAAATTTTGCTTTGTCAAAAAAATTCCCATCGGGGGTTCATGAGGGTTCCTGTGGGTTATAAGTAGGAGAGAAGCAGTTTACAAGTGTTTTAGCTTTATTTTTGCAGACCTGTTGAAGTCCAGGATGTAAACATTTTGGGGCAGGATCTGGGTAAACATCACTGATACTGGCCACAGGTATCTAAAGTGGAGCCCAGATACTGCAGCTGTTTCACACAAAGAAAATAATTTCTGTAGTGCAGGCACAGTGAACGCTGAGCAATTTGGAAAATCTGGCCTAGAAAAAGTGGGGCAATAAAAATAATGGTTTCCTCAAATGGGTGGGATGACGCTTGGGGAATGAATGTTTGTGGAGCACTCAGCCCCTGGTATGAGAAGGTGCTATAAAAGTTCAAAGTATTATTGTTATGGAATACTTACTCAGCAAGGCAGTGGAATATCAAAGGCTTTCTTCTCCCAGCTGGCTCGGCCTTATCTCAAGGAACTGGTGGTGGGTGGTGATTGCTCTCAGGGACTGGTGATGACAGAGGAGTGAAGGCACTGACTTTGCTTGCAGAGCTGCTCTGGGTACCCTCCTGGATCCACCAAGGCGACAGTCCCCTCTTGGTGCTTTTTTGGTGTGCACACACCCTGTTCCCAGAGAAAAGCCTGGAATGAAAACAGAGAGCTCTGACACCTGGCTAATGGAGGCACTCAGGCAAGAGCTTTCATTTGAGACTGGTACGTTGGGAAATAATTGATACAAATTGCTCCAGACATTCAAGGCTGCTGGTTCTCCTTCCCACAGGCTATTTTTAGGCCCAACTAGGCAGATAAAATGACACCAGAATTAACTTGGGTACACTCGAATGCTTTTTATTTATTTCTTTTTTACTGCTTCTCTCTAGATATATGGCAAATATCGGAATTACAAAAGGCAGATTAAAGGATTTTTTTTCTTCCTCCCCTTCTCTATTAAGTAATGTTCAAGCACTGAAAGACTTGCTCGCTGCAAAACCACTTGTGGCTGATTGCTGGGGAATTTCCTCTCACCACCTTAAACCCAGAGCAAATAATAGAATATGAAATAACACATATTCTTGGCATCAGGCTGCACCAGAGCTCCCCCAGGTCTGCTGCAAAACACAGGCTGCCAACCCACCCATCAGAGGAAGATAAAATACAATTAACTAATTCATTATATAAATATTTTGGGTGGGGAGATATGAATTGGCTTATCTCTGTTATTATCTTTATTATTAGCCGCTGTTTGCTAAGAATGAGTTTTTCAAAGCCTTCTTTCACATTACGAAGCCAAAATCCCCATGCTAAATCCCACCCTTAATTTGATGTTGATAGCTTTTGCAAGCTCCTGGGGAACACAAACAGGCAGAGACATAGAACTGGTGAGATAGGATTATTCACAGCTGTTATTACTGGAATTTATGGACAAGCCATTCCCAAGCCATTTGAACATAATTCTTACGTTTGGGGTAAAGGGAGACCCGTGAGTGTTCTCCAGCAAAGTCCCAACCTGTGTAATGTTTTCTCAGATAAGCAGCTACTGTAACTACCATGGAAAAGGCATAACCTGACTGTTGGCCCCCATGGGCATTGTGCTGAGCCCAGACTACTCCAAAACCTGAAAGCTTCGCAGTCCTCTGGAATAGGCAAGTCACGAACTGCACCTTCTGCAGCCAGGCTTGAGGGCTCAGAGGCTGCCTGGGATTTCCCTCAACTGGGTGCAATGTTGGCCGTGCCCAAGCCAACAGGAACCTTGCCCCTGAATTCAGTGGGGCAGCTCTCTGCCTTTGTAGTAGGAGCAGATGAAAAGCTCTGCCTCATAATCACATTCCTGTGGCTTCACGTGTAAGGGCATGTTGGCCGTGTGGTGGTGACAGCTCATGGGCATGGTTCTCAGCTTGCAGGGCATGCCAGCAATGCCACTGCCTTCACCCCTCTAGGGAGGAGAGGAGAAGGAGCTGGAGTTTTGCATTTGCCATGCACAGGGCTCGCAGGATCAGCTGCCACAGCAGGTCTGATGAGCAGTGACTCGATTACAAGTGAGCCCTCAGGAAGCCCGGTGTGATACAGGGTGGGAATGAAACAGCATGTGATTGTTCTGAGACACAACCATCCTACCCCCAGGGAAATGGGTGCTTCATTTCCAGATGTAAAGACAGCACTGGTTCACAGCATTCCAAGTGGAAGCAAGTGCCAGGCTTGCCTTATTCTGGTATCTTATGTCACAGGACCAACATTTCACTGGGACACCTCACACTAGGTACAAGAATTTGAGTCTGAGTTCAGTTTACCTCCACATAAACCAAACTTTAAGAAGTGTCTGACACTTAGGGAAAAAAATAAGTCACCAGGAATGAAGTGTTTTTCCTGTGTTATTAGTACGTTTTGTGGTATAACACATACTGCTTCTCCCTTAATTTCTTTCTGAAGGCCACACATACATAAAGCTTGAGCTTTTCCTCCCTAATACCTCCTAAACATGTCTCAGCACTAGGATGTATGGTGACAAAGGAGTAATTAGTGCTTTCCAATAATATACGACAAATCTGGGGCAGAAAAATTTAAAATATCACCAGCTGCTCAAGAACTGCCTCAAGATGCACTTATTTTAGACACTCCATGCTGTAACCTTAGCTCAAAGCACTGGGTCATAATAACTACTTACATGAACAAAAGTCCTGATCCGTTGTAAAAGTCTTTTTAAGGATAGTTTTTACACCTAAAGATTTCATAAAGTACTTGTCCTATTTCCTCCTCCAAAAGGGTTCCCAGTTACTGTGAATTCCTGCCTCTGTGCCTCACCTGACATCTAAGCACCACAGTCACCTTACATCTCCAGAATGGAACTCTGCTTTGCAGCGACTCTTACCAGGAAAACTCCTTTTTCAATCCCAGCTGACAGTGCAGAGATCCAGTAACTCTAAGATCCTCTGTCTGGAAAAAGAAATAAACCACAGTATTTGATAACAATATGTCTTCAAAGGCTTGCAGGAAGCATCAGATCTTCAGCAAGGACTCTACCAGGATGATGAGGCATGAGTGAAATGCTGAGCTTCCAAAGCAGCAAAAAGAATAATTTCACAGCCTTGTCTGTGAGAGAGATCATTGATTCTTCAAAAACCTTGTCTCTTAGCAGCTTCATAGCAACACATCCCTGCAAGGTCATCATGTGAACTCCAAAAGCTGAATTTCACAGAGAAAAGTCACGTCTCAATAGTCTTCTGATAAGCTTTTGTAAAAAGGGACAATGGAGGGGAGAAGAAAAAGGGAAAAGTGCTTTAAACATCTCAAATGTTCAAAACTGGACTTGAAGTTTATCTGCAATAATGTTGTGTTGACATTAGATATTTATGCACGTGAATTTTCTTGACTTTTCCAATGGAAATAACTCCAAAGGGGTAAACACTTTGCTTCAGTCTCCTCTTGTAATGCCCATGAACATACCAGAGATGAAAGGTACCTGGCTGAATTTGGGTAAAAATAGAGAGGATTTGGAAAAGCGGGAAGGAATGCCTGGGAAAAGTCACTTACATATGGTCTTAATCATGCCAATGGATAACCCCCACATTACCCTTTAAAAGGTCATCTGATAAACATCAACACTGGGCTTTTCTCACAAACCCAACACCTAAAATTGCTCCAGGCTACTGTAATACGGCATGAGAAGTTAAATTAGAAGCATATATTTTGTAATAGCACCTCTGAGAGGGAGTCTTCAAAAGCCTGTGCCCCTGTTACAGGATTAGAAGTCCAGCACACACATCAGCAACTATTCTCCATCCAAAGAGAAAGAGAACAGGAGACAGAAAGCAGCATTTTGTTCTGATTAGCTGCTTTGATTGATGTAAATGTCTTAATTACCTTTTTTTTTGTTTTTTTTTTGTTTTTTTTTTTTTTTAACATAGCTACAAGCCTGCCATTGGGGGAGGTATAAAGAATGCCACTATGAAGTAGCACTTTCAGGCTTTCCTCCATCTCTTGTGGGTCTGGTGGTGATCTTTCCAGAATAAAGCAGTCTCCAAGGAGCTAGCTTTCAATTGTTTTCAGCAGTACCCAAAATACAAGTTACAGACTTGGAGATAAAACCATTCAAGAATAAGAATGGGGTCATTAAATATTTCTGGAAATGGGCTAATTCTGTACGAAACAATGGAAGAGATATTAAAAAAGAGGGAGGGATAATCAGAGTACATTCAAAAGCACTTCCTTTTTATTTGGGCATCTTCCCATCTGGAAGCAAATCCCTTCCATTTTTCTGAGTGCCAATATTTTGAGGTTATTTGCCCCAAAGGCAAAGAAATAGGTCTGATTGCCCAAGAAACAGATGAAGGCAAAGGGCACATCCTAAGGATTGAAGACTGGATGAGAAAGTGGAAGGTTTAAGGTGAAAGGAATTCTCTGTATCAAGGTCACTGATGAGGTCAGGTGGTTTTTAATGGGGGAGGAAAGTCCTAACCATATGTTTTTATAATTCTGGTGTTTTCTTCTTGCTTCTGACTCAAAGTGGGACAAGTTCAGTGCATCTCTCCACTTATCTAAACAGAGGTCTGAGTTATGCTCTAGCACTTGTAGGCTCTAAGGAAGGCTAGATGGAAGTGGAAATTTGTTCCCACCTCTTTGTAGTCACAAAATTCTTTGCACATGGGTTTTCATTGAATTTCCTATTTATTTCATTTGCTCTTCAATTTTCAGCTCACACATCAGGACAGGGAATTTCCTCAGTACTCTATGACACTTGTCCAAGAACAGATGATGCAGCTCTGCTCTTTCTCCGTCAGATTTCAGGATTGGGGGGGGGAGAGGGGGTGTTACAGGTGAGCATGGCATGACAGAAGAGGCCTCATTCTCTGAGAGACACAGCAGCTTTGAACTCCTAAATCATCTGTCTCTAAAGGCCTAAATTATCCTCATGGATTTTCTCCCCGGGACTCATGAAAGCAGCAGAGTAGTTCAACTAACTTTTCTTTCCCAGCTCCCACTGAAGAGGAAACATTTCTGAGCCCATTTCTCCCAGTGTGTTTAGCAGGTCCTGCCCCTGTGGACGCCTATCTCAAGTGCCTACAAGCAGAGCAGGCTGCTGCAACAGGAATCCAGAAGCTGGAGCTGTCAAACCCAGTCTTATTAGATACCAAGCAGGCTATTAAAAGAATGGGTGTTTGTTGTATTTCTGTCAGGGCTGGTTGCTGAAAAGCCTGGAGAGAAGGATCCCAAGACACCTCAGCTCCCAAGTTCCGATGGATGTATTTCTAGTTGATCAATCTCTGTGTCTTTGTGGCTGAAGTAGCTTCCCACTTCAGGCTTCTGACAGCTGGACAAAGCATGGTTTGAGCCGTGCCTTGCTGTAAGTAAGTGTGGAGAGATGTTTTCAGCCTGACCTTGCCAAATCAGGCCCTGGCCTGGAGTGTTTGCTGAGGTCCAGGCAAGATTTTCCCACTGAGTTGCAAGTTGGAAAAAACTAATTCTGTCCACAGCAATGTGATGGAGCACTGAAGTGACAAGTGTTTTGGGAGATAGGAATCTACCTTGTGGTCTGCAGAGCCTCTAGCTTCATAAAGCAGAAGGAAATCCTTACACATGTTGATTTGGTGGTGGTGGACATGGTTAAGGGCTGATTATAATGTATAATTTTCAGAGACAAAAGGAATATATTTAACCACACAGCGGACCTGTTCATGATTATCCTTCTATATTAAAGAGATAAGATTTAGCAAGAGCAAATACGGACTTTGTTTGGGTTTTTGTTCCTAAGTTCACATATTTTGTTAGAGCCCATCAGATAATGAGATGTAAAAGCACACAGACAGATAGAACAGGGAGCAGCAGAACAGCAGAAGGAATGAACAGAACATAAATTAGTAATCCCAGATAGTAAAAGCAAGTCTTTCACATTTAAACACTTCCATGTATTTTGTCTCTCTACTTGTTTTCTCCTGTTCTTAAAATAATTAAAAAAACCCAATTCAAATCAACAACAAAACTCCATTCAGGATTGTTCCCAGGATTTCCATGCCATGCAACAATAGTTGCCCTCCCTCACTTGCTGCCCTGCTCCCTGTTTCTTCCCTCCAGACAGAGTCATTGCTATGCTATGTAATTAAAATGTCACTGGGCTTTGCAAGTTCACTTCTGAGACTGAGGGCTGGTTTATTTCATATACTGCTTTTGGGTATTTTACTGTCATCATCAGCATTGTGCTGAGAAAATATTTTGCATGAGTATGTCATGTTAATGGTAAATACAGTAGCTTATACTTCATAGAGACAATAACAAGCCTTTTAACATATTGCAGAGCATTTCTGTTCTGCTTTCAAATATCAACTCTTCTGTAATTCATGTAATAATAAAAATAATGAGCTTCTCATACCTCTACCAAGGGAACCAACTTCAGTCAGAGATGGAGAGAGCAAACTTCATCATACTCATGTCCTCCCCCTTTCTGCACAGGAGTAGGAAAGGTGCAGATGACAGCAAAATATGCTTCAAGGCTTGCTCTTGAACCCTCTTTTAACCCTAGAACTGGACAAGTATGGGCCAGCACTGTGCAGTGGGCAAGCAGTCTGGCACCTGCTTGGTACCAGTCTGGCTCTACACTGTTTACTGGGAAGGCTCAAGCAGGCACAACTGGAAGGATGAGCCTGGAAAGATCAAGGGAAAAACTAGTTGTTAAATATTCCATTTAGAAGGATTTAGCAAGGCGTGTAAATAAATTATGGCACTGACACCTGACAGATTGCTCAGCCAGGAGACTGGAAATGGAAAAAGAAAAGTCTATTGATCAAATGAATTAATTTTAAAATCTAAAAGCGCTTTTAATAGATTAATAGCCCCTAACACTGAATCCAAGTTTGCTCCCCTGGGCAAAGCCTCGACTCATGCATTTTGCTGAAAGTTCTTCTCAGCCAATCAAGCCTCGGCGTTTTACACAGAGGAGAGCTCTGACCCTGATTTCAGCAGCCACACCGTGTGCCAAAGGCCAGGAATCCCGGATTATCTCCCAGGACTCAGTTCCCAAACTCCACATTGGCACGTTAAACAGCGACATGTTCAAACAAAACAGTGTGAGGGAAAAGCAAAGCTAACTCCTGTTGGCTGAGCACACCCTCAGCTGTGCTCCTACCAGCTTCTTGAGGCAGCCTTTTCCAACACAATCCTCCCTTGGCTCCTGGAGAATTGGATGTTTCTGATATAAGAAATCTGCTCCCACAGACAGCATTTATTTGCAGATTTCCATTAAGAGAGCAGGAAACAGCAGCTGTTATTGGGACTTCTCAGTGCAGCAGGTAACTGAGATAGTTCAGACGCTGGAGATGTGGGATCAGAAGGTTCCACATCAAGGTCTGGTGTTGACCTCCCGCATGTTGGGAAGGTCATTTCATGCCTCTGTATAACGCAGAAAATGATACTGAACTCCTCTGTACAGCCCTTTGAGACTCACTGTGAGAAAAAGTCTGTACCCTCCCAAAATATTTCATGAATAACTAACTGTAGGGATGATAACACATGAAATGTGTCACAAAAAGTCATTTCACAGCTCAGCGCATCACAAGTTGACAAAACAGCTGTGAACTGGGAGCTCAATTCTCATCATTGTCCCTCTCATCTAACAGAATGTCTAAGATGGGTTTTTGAAGTCTGGACAAGTGAAAATGGGATTACTAATTGCATCTCACTCATTTCTAGCTGGAAAGATTAATCACAGGAGCCAGATGGGATTTTCTTTTGGCCCTTGACTGACTCATCCTCTCTAAGTGGTCAGAGACATTAGTAGGATGTATTAGTGGGAATCACTCAGAAAACCAGTTCTGTCTGAAGCAGAAAAGGCAAAATTAGCCCTTTGGTCTTTCTGAGCTTGATTCTTTTGCTCGTTCACTACTTTCAAACCTGTAGCAGGTTGATCCTAGATCCACTCTGCTTCATTTAATTCCTTCTGGAGCCACTTTTCCTCCCTGGTGACTTAAAGACTTTGGGAGCAGGTCGTCTGGTTGCTCAAACCTTAGGTGAGAGAGAGGGTGACTTGAAGGGGATTCTCCCCAGCCTTGAGTTATTGCAATAAACAAGCAAAGCCTGACTACTCTCCATCACGGCTTTATGTGTAATTTGGCTGTGTGGAGGGTGGCTTTCAGCGTGCTTTTACATGTGGTTTGGCGATTTTGAGTCTGGTTCACAGCTCTCTTTTACATGTGGTTTGGCTGCAGTGAAGCTGATTTACTGTGAGTTTTTACATGGGGCTTGGCTATGCTAATGCTAAGGGCTGCATGGTTGGGATTTTACTACCCCTGTACTAAGACAGTGTAGGTCATAATACTGGAGAACAATTTAGATAAAGTGAGAAGTCAAAACCAGTCTGGCACTGTTCCCTTCAGCACCATAATAAAAATATTGGAGCACTATTATGGCCCAGCTTCCTCCACCATGACCAGACTCCTGACCTGAAGTTGGATGTTTTCTGTTTCAGATGCAGGAGATTAGATATAACTCCTTCCCTCCATTTCAGAGGTGGGATCCAAATGGCTTCCAGCCACGTCAGCTGCTGTACCTTTGTGTGGGTTTAACCTATAGTCAATAACATATCACATAAAGAATGTGAATTATTAAACCTTTCCTTAACCAGCCCAAATCACCAAATGTAGCTATGTACAACCAATATTTCTGCAGGCACTTTCAACTTTAAAGTGACCAAACTCACATGAGAAGCACTATTTTTCCCAGCTAGACTTTAACAGTCTCACAGAAATGGTTTATTCCCAACCCCCACAAAACAAACTTTAATGACTGACTCTGAGCTGTAAACATGGAAGTGTTATTTTGATGCAAAGATTCAGGCAAGTCTTTTGCCAAACATGAACTCCTGTTGAAACTTTTGTCTACCCATGCTAACTGGAATAACTTTTGTCTGTATAATATTAATCAATTTGTTTTGGAGAAATAGAATTATTCACTAATGTTTCAGTCTGACTCTTCTCTCCCCTGTACATCCCTGGTTTTCATTGCCTGGATCAAGACTCCCATTACCTGCAATTTTCTTGTTTTACGCTTCAAATGCAAGATGGAACAAAAACCTTCCAGGTTGCCCATCACATAAATCCCCATACTGTCCTAATTTTGATTTTCCTTCTTTTTATGTGCAGTAACTTAGATTTCCATGTACACAGGTTTTATATTCAATTGTGCCATAACTTGTCTTTACTGTCAGGTCTCAAAGAAGATTAGTCTGGGAAGGAAGGGAAAGAGGAAGGGAATTCTCTTCCAAGAATCCACCTGGACAGACAGATAAAATTTCCAGATGCTCTTTCAGGACTTAGCAACTTAACAAGCCATTAGGTGTCACTTAAAAATTTTAGTTGCATACGAGGAGTTGAGCTGCAAAAAGAGACCAACAAGCAGAATATAGCAGTAGTTCAGTAAATGCTGCTCAATGTGCAAGTTGCCTAGAAATAAACACGCTCAGCAGATGAATTAGAAGAGGCAGAACAAATCCCTGCACCTTTGCTCAGTTCTTGAAGCAGACAAAACAAGTATTTAGTCTGTGGAAATGCAAAGGAAACACTCTACACGACGCTTTGATACAAAGGGGACATTTGATCCTAACAATTTTTAAATGCTCTTTTGCTCCTTGCAAATTCTGCTTGTTGGTAAAGGTGTTCTGCATCCAGTCCTACTGCTGGGCCCTGGGTGGGAGCTGCATCTGTCACAGAAGTTGAGTGACTGAGCACAGTGCCTTCTGGATGTCACTATATTTTACCTCCTGTATTTTCCTCAGCACAGCAAATTTACAAGTACCTCCCCTTCCTGAATTCAGACTTGGTTTACACAACTTCCTCTCTGGAAGACAGGTTAAAAAAAATAAATTTAAAGAGGGGTCTTGCTTTGTTGTTGTTTGGTTGTTGTTTTTTGGATTTGGTGGGTTTCTTTACTTAAAACTTTATTTCTGAATTCCATGGAATAAAATTTTTGGGGATCTGAATACATCTCTTTTGGTTTCAGAACTGAGACGTTTTGTTTCAGCTAGCATTTGTAGAATGATTTACAATTTCAGTTCACTCTTCATAAACAGATGCTAAAAGAACTCATAACAGAAAGTATTTGCTGAAATTATGGCATGCTCTTAGTAAAAAA
The DNA here is from genome assembly GCA_035047845.1 of Dendrocincla fuliginosa. Taxonomy (NCBI): domain Eukaryota; kingdom Metazoa; phylum Chordata; class Aves; order Passeriformes; family Dendrocolaptidae; genus Dendrocincla; species Dendrocincla fuliginosa. Next base: position 20,923 of record JAWWMO010000121.1, read on the forward strand.
ACGTGCACCTTAGATCACTTATCTAATTTTTTTTTCTGTTCAGTAGAGTTCATGACTTACTGTGCAATGAGAGGATACTGGAATTTAACAGCTTTAACCACATTTCATTTATCTTTGCAATCACGTTGTAAACAGCCCATATGAAGACACCCAGGTGCACTCATAAAACACAGCAAGGAACACTGGCAAGGGAACCTGCACAGTCTTCTCAGACTGAATTCCTCTTTAAGCCTCTCAAGATAAGACTCAAATTAAGCTGCTTCTTCTTAAAAACCAGCACCACTGGAAGTAGAAAGGCTCAATATTACTCAGGGGTTCAAAGTACAATCTAATGCTTTTCAAAACCTTCCACACGTTGGCTGGAATGAACTCAGGGGTTCTTTTAACCATTGTTACCATATCAGTTTATATCAGAGTCCAACATCTGAAGTGCAAGTATTTCAAGTTCACTGTATTTTGCATGTATTTCATCTGAAATTTTTACTGTTGCTCACCATTCCATTCATTGGATCCCTCAGGAGATGAATTTGGAAGTTTCAAGACTTCAAAATCAGTTGTTTTGGAGTTCTCTCCCAAAACTTAGAACATCTCATTCTCAGGTTTCTTTCCCAAAAAAAAGAAAAGCTAGAAGCCTTTTTAATTTGCTTGGGGAAAAAAGTTATGATTTTTCCCTCAAAAGCATCCTTCCCATCTACACTTGCGGGAAAAGTGCTGGTGGCAAGTTGGGAATACAGTTGGAAGAGCTGCTAAAAACACAAGCAAGGTTCCTTCAGCTTTGCACCTTTTGTGGATTCTGGGGTTTTCCCTGGAGGTTTTCCAAGGTAATGAATCTCTGCAGGTTCCCACAGGGCAGAAGACCTTCTCAAACCCAGTAGGATATGATCATACCCACGGTATGTCTACATCAATATTTCTGTTACTGGCAGCCCCACACAGCAGGAGGATGGACCGTGCATAGAATAATTCTTTATAAATGCCCTGCAGATACAGAGCACCTACAGCTTTTCCCTTGGGAGGTTAGTCCTGAGCTTTGCTGTCCCAAGGCTTGTTCCCGTCGTTCCCAATGATCTGTGCTGGAGTGGCAGACTTGGGGACACAGCCAGCTGCAGCTATCTGAATTATTTCCTTAAATTATTCCTTCTGCCAGCCCTCATTCCCATCATAATACCACCTGCCTAGCTGCACTGGCAGCTGCTGGGAAAGTGCTGCACTCATGGACCGCCAACATTCCTGCTGAGGGTAGATATTGGCAAAGAAGGATTGGCAGGTTATGCTGTTTCCTGTATCTACTGTGAGCAAAAACCTCTGTGGAATTGCTCAGGCAGTGCTGAAACACAGAGATGTTTCCAGACATCTCAGCAGAAGGTAAGATCAAGAAAGTTTGGGGAATGTCGTAATGAAGAATAATGTTGTTCTTCTTTTAATGGAAACTCTCATTTTCTTCCTTTTTCTTTTCACAACATGCTAAAGGGTAGATAAATGACTGCTGAAAAAATACCCCTTCCACCTCAGTGCATTGTGAAATACTCCAGGCTGGAATCAGGGTCCTGCCATTCTGTATCTTTGGTAGCAAAGGATGCAGGAAACTAGGGTACCACAGGCAATGCTGAGTGTCTCCACACAAGGAAAGGAAAAAGAGGAGGAGAATGAAGAGCAAATTGCATGTAGATAGAGTTTTAGAAGCATGTAGCAACCCCAGGAGAAAGGGTGCCACCAACCCTGACAGTAATACACGAAGATAATGCCTTTTCCACCCTCTACTGTGATTAATGCAGGCTCTGTGAGACACTCAGGCTAAACTGGCTGCCATGGCATTTCTCCAGGCAGCCACTGCTCCACAAACAACAAATCCTATCCAGTCAGGCTAAGCCTGTTATGGAAGTTTGACGGAGGTATAAAAAGGATAAGTTTTCCTCTCCTTCCACCCAAACAACCCTTCTGCTAAACACATCTCTATACATTCATGTGCAAATATGTATTGCTGTTAATAGCAATATCATGAATTTCAGTAACCAAACACCCATGGCATCAGAAGGAGAGTTAAACATGAACTGTGTTTTGCACTGACCACTCAACATACTCTGAAGATACTGAGCCCCAGGAGATCAAGTAGATTAACTCAAACTCTTCCCTATTATTTTTCTACTCATGGATGGCTCCTGACTCAGTTTATATAGAAATTACTTCTTTCTTAAATGCTAAACTTTTCACTAGACCCTGCTGATGGATGACTTCATAGAAATCCGTCTTCCTTCACTGTTCCTTTGCCTACAGATCCTGAATTTAGTCCAAGGCTACTTCTGATGTTGAAATGAAGGTTTTCATGTTTGTTTCAAAGTGAAGAAAGTATTCAGGGGTGATACCTCTGTCTATAGGGTCATTAGCCCAGATAGGTTCCCAAATTATAACTGGGAGAAGAAAGAGTTTGTCATGAAATAATCTAAGGCATAACTAATGAAATAGAGGAAGGAATCAAGGCTGGAGACCCAATTTCTGGAGATTCCAGTGTGATCATTCACTTGTTACTGGGGATAAGCCACACTGAAGGTGCCCATAGATGGAAATTTTGACTCCTGTTTCTTAAACTGTGCAGAAAAGATACAGGCACCATCCTTTGTACTGAAGAAATAGGGATTCGGGAGCCACAGGATTGCAAGGACTGAGGCGGATCCAAGCAGTTAAATGTACAAATACAAAAAAAAGGCTACTGATCTAGACATGGTCACAGACTGCCCTTTCCCCTCCTCCTTCTGGCCTCACGAGCACTACAAATTAGCACTTAATGGAAATGTTACTCAAGACTGCAACACCTAGAGAGCGTGCAATGTGCCACTGGTCAGAGTTTCCAGATGAAATCATGCACCTTAGCTTTATAACCAAAGAAATTTCACAGGCTCCAGGCTGTCCTGCAGAGCACAAGAAAATGCCACTTACCAAATTTGCTTGCAAACCACCCTGTTTCTGGAACTGGGGTATTATTTAACTGAACAATTACAGAGTGATTTTAGTGTTCCTGAGATAAAAATCAACTAGAACCAATTTCTTTGTTTCTTCTGTTTTCCTCCCTCTCTAAGTTTTCCTCTTTTCCTTTGATTTTTAACAGCAGCCATTATTCTATTATAAAGTTTTTCACTTTAAAACTTAAACCTCAGCACATCAATCTGAACAAGGCACAATCTGCAGGGAGAAACCCCCACACATGCAGAAACACTGGGACCTGCCTAACCCATCTGGAAAACTCCTGAGGCAAAGGAAAGAGGGACAAACTAGGTGAAAAGATTCTCTACAGCAGTGCATCCCATTGGAAAGCTCAGGTCTCACGTCTGCCTTGGCTGGTGTACACTAACAATCCAACAGTCTGCCACCCTTGTGTTTTAGAGAGTTGCTTGGGTTAGAAATTTAACAGCATTAATAGAGAGTTTATTTGCCTGCTGGAGAAAACATCGTTCCCAGGAGTTACATTGGTGAACATTCAAATGAGAACTCTGGATGCGGCCCATGTTTGAGGCAAAGAGAAAAATGTCAGTGCTTTAAATCAAAGCACAGAATGGCTGTGCTTTGATTTACAATTCATATATAAATAGATTTTTAATTCGTGAAAGCCCGAGACAAGATGCAACATGACCCTCCACAAAATTGCTCCTAGGCTTCAGTGGTGAAGTCCTGACTATGATGGTTCCCATGTTGCATCCAATTTCAGTGCAATTTTGAATGTGGTCTTCCAACAAAAATCATCATCTCAGCATGTGACCCTAGAAATATAGCTTAATAAGTCACAGTCAGGATGGAGATTAAAGAAGGGAAAACTTCTCACCAAGTTGGAACCAGTAGCCCTTGCAAACAAAATATTCTTGCTAAAATCCCACCAAGTTTACTCTTGTGAGCAGACCACTTTGAATATTACAGCTGAACAAATCATTGCTTCAATTAGATCAATTAGTTGCATCAAATCTGATTTACATTCTGAAAAGGTAAAGAAAATGTGGGGGTTTTTGATTGGCCATGCAACAAAAGAGATTTCTCAGTTGGATTTCCTACCTTCCTGACTCCTCAACAGTATAGTCCTAATATATCATCCACACCTACTGCTAGGATTTCATTTCAATCATTACTCCATTTAATCATTAGTTGGTTGTTAATCATGCACATAATCTCTATATGGAGACATAAAGCCATCTCCTGAAACAATCTGAGCTTTACTGTAGCCTTGGAGGACTGACTTTTTCCCCCCCTCACAAGAAGAAGGAGAGTCTAAGCAGTTTTTCTGTCACTGTGGAAGTGAATAACTGCACAAAGGTTTAAAATTTACCCTTTAGACCATATTTAAGTCAAAGAGAGTGCAGAGCTTTCTGCACACACTTTGCTGCCATTCACCCATTCCTCATTTCTGAATCAGAGGCACCTACAACAAACATGGGTTCAGCATGAGATATATTCATCTATACTAGTTGTGCTTTATTAATAATTTTTTTGAATCATTGCTAAGAGCTGGTTCCAAATTCTAAACTTACTCTTAGTTATGCCATGCTGGAACTATAGCTTTTGATAACGGGAGGCTTGGTGTGTCTGACCAAAAATAGGGAAGGATGGCAAATGGTTTGGATGAAAATGGTCTCGGTGAGGGAGAAAAGCAGAGACCCTCCCTGACTCCTCCAATCTCCTGGATGAAACTGTCCTTGCTGGCACGTTCTTTGCCACCCACCTGCCCTGACTTCTGAAATAATTGAGAAACTAAGTCAAAGGCTCAATGGAAGACAATTTTGCTGACTACAGTGACCTTTTATAGCACCAGACACAACTCAGGTTAATGGCTTTTTTTAAATTTTTTTTAATTCCCTCCCTGGACATGAGCCACTTCAGAGCTGAATATTTGGTTCTCATGTATATTTATTTACTTAGGAGTGGCATTCCTATTTTTATAGCACTGAGTTTTTAACTTTTTTGTTAGCAGCATTAACAAAGTTTACAGCATATAAAGTGAGCTGTGGCATTTAAAAAATGTTGGCCTAATGTAGCACCAGCTTTTTTTATATACATGTTCAATGGCAAACTCCTACTGACAGGCAGAATGCATTTCTATGTCTGGGCAAGTTTATAGATGGTGTTCCCACCTCTGGGCCACAAGGTCACAAATTTGTTTCTGATTCTATTAAAGAAACACTCAACAATGGTAAGTTTGTGCGCTTCTTTTCTTTTTTCTTATTTTCTTTCTTTAATGAGAGGGGACTGTTTTATGGGATCCATGATCTTAAAGATACTCCAAGGAATCCTTGTTGAATGCTGGGCTTTTCACCCTCATGCCCTGACCAAGCAACGCCAGCAGCAGATTTGGGAAGCTTTGTCTGTGAGCAGTCAGAGAAAATAGATTGCAGGGAAATCTGACATGACTGAAAAAAGCCCAGGCAATGCCTCTGCCA
>JAWWMO010000121.1:26439-65613 GCA_035047845.1 Dendrocincla fuliginosa
GAGAGAGAGAGAAAATGCTGGTGCGTTTGAAGGAGGGAGGATAAGCTTGTGTGTCTGCTGAAAGAGTTCCAGCATCATATACTATAGTCCAGAAGGCAATCAGGAAAAAGCAGAGGGGCAAGGAACACAGCCCCTCTTGTGGGATGCTTTGCCTTGTTGTGGTTAGGAGGATCCAGGCCAGGTATCACATGCTTCTACAGAAGGGAGATGGCCTGGAATAAAGCAAGGAGCCAGAATTTGTGGGCTAGGAAAAAGGCTGATCATGTAGAAACAGAGCACTGGAAAGAGAATTTGGCTGCAGTGTCTGACTGCAGCATTTTGTGCATCTGTGCAATATCACCTGCTTTAGATTCTCTCCTCTATGATAAGGACTGGTCTGGCTATTTAAAGGCAATATGACAACAACACATCAAACTATTACTGAACATCTTTGCCCAAAGGAGACATTGCTTCCTAACAAGTATTTCTGTTTTTCTGTGCTGGATTTGGTCACCTCCAAGATAATGGTTTATGATCACCATGCAAAACCTTTACTAAAACAGGTTGCAAGTCATCTTGCTCCTGAGCATGGCAAGTTTTCTTCTGGCTTTGAAGAAATTGGCAGTTTTCTCAGGTTTTTAAAAATTCCCTACATAAATTCCCTTAAAATAAAAATCTACAGGTAGGAAGCAGGGATTGGTCTCCCACAATGCACAGGAAGTTCTCCATTAGAGTCAATAATCTACCTCAGTTACTGTGATCTCTATTCATTTGGTCACTCATACAAAGCCACTTATAGTTTTGTGAGAGAAGCAAAAAGTGGGTTTAATGTGTTTGTATATTTGTCAGAAAAGAATCCAAAATAGCCAGAGTGGCTTGTTCATGAGAGACAGGATTAATAAACAAGCAAACATCCATTGCTTTGTCCCATGTTCAGGCTTTCTGCTCTCTTAAATAATACGGATATTTTGATTATTCTGGGAATGCTGGTGAAGTACATCCAAGGCAAGGGGGTTTGTTGACTTTTTGTATTATTTGTTGGCATCACAATGCTAATATGTATATTTTCTATATAGAAAAATAGCAGATAATTACCTTTATGTTTATCCCCTCCTACAAGACCTTCATGTGAAGGATAGTTTTCCACAGGTCCTCTGTCCCATTAGGCTTATAGAACAAAATATTTCTAAGCACTGCTGAGGAGTTTCCCCTCCTGTAACATTCTGCATATATGAACTCAGTGCTAAAACAAAATACTGCAGCTCATTTTGCTCAGCAGCATTCCCTGCAAAGCACTATTTATGTGGCAGTGCCAGAAGTGTTTCTGGAAGAGAAGGATGAGTACCAGTTCATGCTGTGCTCTTCTGGTTTGGTTTGGATCCATCAACACACACTACCAACATCACAGAAGGGGCTGCTCTGAACTACAGCACCAGATCTGGAGTGTTCACTGAGCTAGATCCTCGATGGGAATAAATCAAATAACTACACTGAAATCAGTCTGACTGATGTGTTAAATCTGTGTGTGAGGCTGCCAAATGCCACAACCACCACTCCAATGTCTCCTTATAACCACCCATGAACATGCCACAATACTCTTCCAGTAGCCATCCCTGCCCTGCACTTTCAGGGATTCTCTCCCTTCCCTCTGCAATTCCTTCCCTCCCTTTTTCCCTCCAGAGCTGGCATTGCTCAGCATTTTGGCCAGGAGACCAAGTCTCCAAGCTGAAAACATCAAAGCATATCTCTGGTTAGATCTCATCCCAACCCTCCGAGCTTGTTGACTTGGAAAGTGAGTAACTAATAAGGCAGCATGCCATTGTTTTCTGTTTATTATAATGGAAATAAATTGTTGGCTCTAAGTCAGGCACTGATTGTTCCTTTGATATCAATGCCAGGAAGCAAAATAAAATGGATTTTTAAAAATCACCTTTCACAGAGAGTGCCACAGGCATTTGAAAGATGAGCTTTTTTCCATGTCAAAGGCTCTACCAGAAGTGCCAAGTACACTAGAAGAAAAATTTAAATCCTTACACACAACAACAAAAAAAGATCACAAGAGAGACTATGAGAGCAGGATTGCCTGGGCAGTGGGATGGCCTGGGAGAGCTGGCATGTCACAGATGTCCTGTGAGTGCTCAGGAAGGTGCAGCAGAGCTGGCCCCACGGTGAGGAGCACTTTCTGAAGAATATGGAACACATCTTTTGTGGTTTTTTGCCCCCTCAAAAAAGCACAGGTGGGCTGGATGAATTACTCTGTCTGCCTGGCAGCTCTTAAACTAATAATAAGAGACTTTAGGAGCCAAAAGGATGGTAGGGTGCTTTGCCTCAGAATTTGAACCACTTATAAATCTTGCTTTTGTGTTTCTTTTGTGATGGGGGCGGGGATTTAAGCTACATGGAGTGGTAATTTCATTGTACTTCCAGTGCCTTTCTTCCCCATGGAATTGTAGGTGCAGGCTTTCAGGTGTTGGAATTTCAGAGTCCTATCATCCCTAGCTAACCAGGGGACGTGTTGGGAATTGTAACACGCACAGAGGGGAGCTGAACCTTGGGAGTTTACCCCTGGATCCAGATCTTAAGTGGTCCTGAGTGCAGTGGTGTTTGGTTTGCATGACGTGCTGCAGTTTGATTTGGCTCAGAGCAGAGGATAGAGCAGAGTGCCAGATTCAGACCTCAGGCCAGACTTGGATTTCGTATTTCAGCTACCAAACTTCATGAGGGTTTGGCAAAGCCGTGCTCTCACCTGCTCACGCCATGTGGGGAACACCTGTGATCTGCTGGGAAGGCGGCTGCTCGTGCTGTGAGACATTCCCTGTGCACTGGGAGGGCGGAACCACTGAAACAGGCTTAGATCTTCAGCTGCAAAGGGGAAAAAACAACAGTGTAAGGAAAACTGTCAGGAGTAGAGTGCCTCTTTATGCCTTTTGTTGGTGTCACGACTCGTGGAACCAGCGTGACCTTTTTCTTTCTAACAGTGGGATTCAGATGCACAGGAGCAGCATGACCTGAGAGTAATCCAGGAGAACTCCAGAACTACGACACACAGAACTAAACCACTTTCTCCAAAACCCTGCTCTTGGAAGAGTCTGCCATACTGCCTCTAGCTACAGTTCCTGGATATCATTTTTTGAAGAACAAGCTGTAAGACCTTTCATCCAAAAATCATAAATGGCAAAAGATCTGTGCGTGACAAACAGCGTGGCCTGCTAAATATTAAAGCCCTGTCTGACCCAGAATTTAGGCCTTTCCTTGGCTTTAAGGGCATCCTTATTCTGCAAAGTCTTTAAGCAAATGATTAACTTCAAGTCTGGAGCTGTGTCCCCCAAACTGGGGCAATGTAATTGGGGCTTTATGAAGTGCTTGTGACATAGGGGCTGTTCTGAATCGAAAGGTTTGAAGGGCTCCCACCAAAGTGCCCTGGGATTAAGCAAAGATTTTTCCATTGGCTTCAGCCAGGTCCTAATTTTTATACTTATTACTGGCTTATAACGGGATATTTATTAGAGGAAAGGAAGGACCTCTTTCTCCAGATAATACCATCTACTCTAAATTATTTCTGAAAATTAAGGGTGTGATTACTGACCTGTAAGCACTTTATGATCACACTTTGGTTTGAACTTTTATGAGTATATGCAGGTTTACTAACTCTACCACTGCCCAGTAATTTATTTCCCAGGTGGGCTACGAAAGTCATCTGGAAGAAGGAAAACAGTGTGAAAGGATTTGCTGTGCAAATGGATGATTGTGCAAGCTGGGTTTATGTGTTTGGAGTTTTCAGAGGAGAGGCAGAATTTAGCTTTCTAATGAAATCTAGAAGAATAAAATCTTTTTTCTTTTCCTTTTTAAACTCAGAAGCAATGTTTCAAATTCTTGCTTATTTTATTCAAAGACTGATGATGACTACCTGCTGCTCTTAGGTGTGGACAGAAACTGGGCTCAAAGACAGCAATAAGCCACTCAGACCCCAAAAACTGTGACAAAAGTGTGAAGAAGCCCTGAATGACTCAATGTCATCCCTTTCCTGGATCATCCTTCTTTCCCTAAAGGACAACCAATTGTAGGGGCTTTGCACAAACTTTCACACGTGACCCCAAGGGCAGCACAGAAGCTCCAGGGGCCAAGGGCAGCTTCTTTGTGCTCAGATTGTGTCCCTTTGCTGGTGGGAAAGCCTGAACCACGACACTCACCTGAGGCACTGGCAGATGCTGTGAGGCTTGGTAGGTTGACTCTCTGGTGCTGTTTGAATCCCAAAGCACCATGGCTTGGCTGGCAGTAACCTGGAAATCACTTGCTGTACATTGATCTGTCCTGTGTAAAGAGACAGAAGGAAATGTCAGACCTGAAAATCCAGTTGGCATGGACGTTCTGGCAAATGAACCACTACATGATATTTACAGGTCTTTGGAAACCATGGAAATGTTATACTGTGCCAGGCAAATCTGATATGAAACAAATTTCTGCTTCTGCAGCTGATGTGGCCTCTGCTCATTCCACCCAGCAAGTTCCTGGGAATACTTCAATGCAAAGAAAGGTCTTTATTGCTAAATCTACTTCTGTTCTTTTCAAAAAAACCCTCTTTTTGGCAATATCTATGAAACTTTAGGAAATTGATTCCCAAGTAATCACCTCCTGGACACAGCACAGTTCAGACTGGTGCAACAGTCATGCTAAAGTTATCTTGGTTTAACTTTAAAACAGCCCCTCCCTGAGGACCCCTCCATTCTGGAATGAGCGACGTGTTTCTGCGTTCTCTGAGAGCCTGGATTATTTTTAATCCTCTGGACATGTTACAAAGATCAATTTAGAGTCTCACAGAGACGGTAAGGACAAGGGTTTGGGAGCAAACAGAATGGGGACTGGCTGTTACTGATTAGAGAATATTATTATTTCTGAAGAGATTTTTTTCAGAGCAACTTCAACTTTCTTGCGCTGCTTGATTCATTTGAGAGAAAAAGTAGTGTGAGCTGGCCCAGATCCATGGAGTGCAGTGGCCCCACATTCCTTTAGGCCAGCAGAGATTTTTGATCCATTCAAGTCGTGCAAGCCCTCACAGCTCTGTACAGGTGCTGTGCACTAAAAAAACACAGAAGATGATGAGAAGAAAAGTTTCTTTTCCTCTCTCTGTTACTATTTTATTTATACTGCAATGAACTATGCCAATGACTTTGTTCCCAAATCACCTAAACCCGGAACAGCACCTTGCTTGTAATTTTGAGAGACACAACTTGTTAGTGCTTCCAGTATGATGCAAGGCTTCCAGTGAAAAGAGCAAGTAGGCTAAAGTTTGAAAAAAGCTATGCTATGGGTTTCCATAACATTCAGCAATATATGTTTTAAAATTCTCTATTCCTTCAGGTTGCAGACCCAGCAGTTCAAATATTTACCAGAAGTCAGCACAAGAATATAGCACAGACATATAGACTGAATCCATATACATTTCAGAAGTCATAAAAAACAGGGAGCAGAATTTTTCCCAGTTTTACTTAAATCTCACTGGAACCTTACTTAGAGAAGTGCAATCCCAAAGATTTACAAGGACCCCAGTACAATTGTTTCCTTGACTCTGGCAAATGAAAAGTAAGAACCACATTGGTTTGTATTATTTCCAATGAAAAGAGTCAAAAGGCCTAAGTTTGCCCAAGGTTTCACAAACACTTTTGCAAGTGAGCATGGCAGGGCATTTTCACAGAATGCTGGTCCTGGCCAGAGTTTGATATCCCTGAATTTAAAGCTTTTCCAAGTTTGTTGTTTGTCTCACACAACCTCCACCACGATTGTTTTCTCATCCCTGTAAGAACCGCCAGGTGTTTTTAGACTTTCCAGGAATTGAAACGAAGGATTTTAACTCCCAGAGTAAAGAAAGGGCTTTTTCTTTAAGAAATGTCATTCCTGGAAGTGCCTTTCACCAGCGTTCCTTCCTGGTGAGTCCCAAGTGACCAGTCACAGGCTGGACTGAAATGAGGTGTCATTCTGCAGGTGGCTCCCAGGGCAGGTCCCTCAGCTGCCATTTCAAACCACGTGGGCCCCTTCCAGTCCTTGGAAAGGCTTTGGTGACACAAAAGACATCTAAAAGTGTCACCAGGCTATACTCAACTCTCTCTCTTGTGAAGCCAAGCCCTGTGAGCAGGAGTGATGGCGGGGTTAACATCCAAAGCATGCTCCTGGTCTGAACTAAGCCCTTCTGTGAGCCTATGAAAGTGCTCATGGAGATGCTCCCTTAGAAGGAAGATCTTCTACAAATGCAAACAGATGTTAAAGGCTTGAGAAATACATATACAAAGAATGAAAGTGACATTTTCAAAACCACGGTCAGAAGCAGGAGCCAAACCAGGATTTGCTCACTTCCTCACCATTGTTTTATCTATACTGCTGCTTCTTGAATTTAATCTTAAATCTTGACAATTCATAGCTGTTCCTGGACATCTTTTATCCCGTGGTTAGCCCTCTGTAATGTTAAAGGTTTGAATATTAACATAAACAGGCAGTTATCTGACATCAGTGAAATGGTGAAGTTCCTATTCCCTGAACATCTGTAAAGCTTTCATTTTCCCTCTCCAATAAAACCAAGATGACCTTCCCTTCCCCTTCCCCTGGTACTTCTCTACCTAAGGCCCATGGGGCTTTCTTGGCCTGCCTCAGTCTCAAATCAGAAGACAGATGAGTTTTCAATATGAGCTTTATGGTTAGTAGTACACCTTTCCCACTAAAATACTACAGATTTCTGTGGTAATTCTACTTCCAGCATTGTCAGAAGTATGCAAAAGCCAGGCTTGTGACATGTGGACACAATTTAAATGGATAACAATCCAGTAGGGAGTTATATTTTACAGAGGCAGAGTTTTTGTGAGATATGGTATGGTCCAGAATTGGAACGTCCTTTAAACTTGTGGGGTTTCTCTTGTGGTGGTCAATACATTCTCAGGACACTGAGATTGATAGTCCTTATGTGCTTACCCCATCTCTAGTAGGTCAAATATTGATAGTTGCATTTTAATTCCTTCAGTGATGGCTCTGACAGGAGCACTTGGTGACTTTGACTTCAGCTTGATGCAGAGACCTTTCTTTAAATGATCTTTTATAAATTTCACAGGCTGGACATTCCAAGCAAAGAGGTGCCAGGTTGATGTTCTCAAACCAGAGTGAAAAGCCCATTGCCACTGGCTGACACATCACCTCAGAAGCTTGTTGGTCCCTTTCATGTGAATCTTCCCTCAGAGCATCACAAAAATGGTCATCCCTGAACAGCACAGGTCCATGTACACCAAAGTTTCTCTGCCTGCTCTCCAAGTTACCCAGCACACAAACTGTAAACTTGTGTTAGCCCAGTCCTACACCTGATGCCAGGACACACCCGGAGGGAGCCTGCAAGAAGGGTGGAGAAAAATCATTTAAATGGGCATGGAGTGACAGGACAAGGGGGAACATCCTAAAACTGAGAGTAGGTTTAGACTAGATATTAGGCATAAATTCTTTCCTGTCAGGGTGGTGATGGACTGGCATAGGTTGCCCAGAGGAGCTGTGGATGCCCCACCCCTGGAAGTGTTTAAAGCCAGGTGGGATGGAGCTCTGAGCAACCTGGTCGAGTGGAAAGTCTCCCCATCCTCAGCAGTGAGGTTGAAACTGGATGATCTTCAAGGTCCCTTCCAACCTAGGCTATTTCATGATATTTTGGCCCTCTAGGCTACAGCACACCTATCCATGTGGCTCCCACTATAAACCCAGCATGCCACCGTGGGAGTTGGGTGGGAGGAATCTCTGCAGTCCCAACTCCCAGCTGAGAACTTTTGCATCAAAGCAGCACGTCCAAGAGACAGGGATAATGGCCAGAATCTTGTACCCAGCCCCATCTCCAGCTGCTCCCGGGTGGAACCCTAGGGTGGAGCCTGGACCTGCTTTATCAGCTTGCCATGTTTGCAACATCTGTGCTCGTGTGCTGCTCATACAGGGGTCCCCCTTGGCTCTAGACTTGGCCCCAGCTGGGGGCAGCAAGGCTGAAGCTTGTCCTTGGGAAAGGATGTTTCAGATTCTGGTTAAAACAAACAATCCTTTCGCCTTCAGCCCTGGCAGTGGGGCTGCTCTTCAGTGCTCCGTGTGCATGAGCTACAAGGATGACAACTCTGTAACTTTCTTACAGAGCAAACACGCTTCATTTTACCCCTGGCAGCAGTCAATCCATGGCCAGCAAATTACTGGCAAATGCCTGTTATATTCATCTCTTCAAGTGTTTTGGCTTTTCTCTACTTTTAATTTGTCTGGAGGCAGACATCTGAGATAACAGCTGTTATGGTGATGCTATCAGTGATCTGCGTGTCAGAGAATGCCAGGAAAACGCCTGTGGAGTAGACCTCTTGGGCTTTTGGTTTTAACTGCTCTGGGGCAAATTCACTCCTTTGTTAAAGCTCTGCTCAAAACATGAGAAGAGAATGAAATGGAACTGGTTTCCACCCTCTGATTATGAAGAAGTGTCTTTTCCTGCTGCTAGAGCACAAGTTCTCTTCTTGCACTTTGATGTTCTAGAGCAGCCCTTTGGTGGAACCTGCCACATTTTTTTCTTGCTGGTAAGCAGTGACGGAGCACATCTCCCACCAGGAAACATGCCTGTGATTCTCTGGTGATTTACTTGCCATAGAATAACTGGGGAAACCCTAAAAAAACCCTGTTAAAAGGCATCTTTGCCCTCCCATGGAAGACACTGCCTGACATTCTTACATTCAGGTATAATGTTTGCAAGGGGGGGAAAGTTTCTGTGCTTCTGCAGGTGAAGGGCCCAATGCCAAGAACCATCAATGAGCACATCCAGAACTCTTTCTCACAAAGCTGAGCCATCTGCAAGAGGGGCTAATAAATTTATTCCTTCTTTAGAGAAGATGACACAATGCCACCAGGAGGGCGTTGGCTTGAGAATTATTACTCTGCATTCATTTGTCTTTTCAGAGAAATACAAGACGGAAAAACAAGCTTTGGAAACAAACTGTGATGTACCCCTATTTGGTATACTAATGATGATAAACCAGTTTGTCCAGTTAGCTTCATGAAATCCAACATCCTCAATATGCTCTGACTGAAAATAACTTGTATCTGAAAAATTGTATTGCTTGTGAAGATCTTGAACTACTTTACTGGCCTTAGGTCTGTGGGAAGATAAATAATTATGCCTATGAAATGACCATTATTCCAAAGGAGCAAAGTAGATACAGGCCTTTTGTGTGTCTGCAGTGCTGATGGATCTGCAAAAAGAAAAGAAAGGCTTCTGCATGATTATTATAACTGCTTTCCCATTTCCTAATGGCTCTTAATTATGTGGTAGCAACAGAGATTCCTCTCTTCCATGACCTTGACGTTACAGAAAACTGTTTTGCTGGAAATTAATTTACACCACACATCTCCTGACCAATAGGCTACTGTGGTCTGTTTCCCCACTTGGAAAATGAACATATGTCCTGAAAATATAGTTAGGTATCTGGATACCAGAGAGGCAGAGCTCATGCAGATACCTGTGCAGTAGAAGAAACACACGGGAAAGAGAAAGGTGGCCTTGAAGGCAAGCTTTGAAGAGAGATCACAAGGCTGACCATCCGAGGAAACCTTCCCAAGTCAACTTTGTGCCTTGTTTCCCAAAGGTAGCTTTTTCAGCTTTGAAACACCTGTTCCTAAATATCATCAATTCATTAAAAGAAAACAAGCATGTTTACAGGCTTTGAAGAGGCACAAATTAATTTTTCCAAAAGTGCAAACATTTCCTCTTCCCTGTTTCCCGTAGGTGTGTGAAACTTGTTTTCATCCAGGTGCAGCAGTTTGGAAAAATGTTAAATGACTACACAGCGAACATCCTTCATGCTCCCAAAGGAAAGTTTTAACAGTGGAATAAAGAGCCTTTCTTTTTCAGTCTTCCAAAGGCAAGAGGAATATGCTGCCTGCTTAAGCATGGTGGAACCAAAGAAGGTAAGATGTACAGCAGTAATTTACTTGGCACAGCTTTGCTGATGTGCTTTCATCACCCCTGATGTGCTAACATCAAGGATTTGTTCAGTGTAGGTGAACTCCCTCTTCCAAATGTCTCCAGGCTTTTGAGCAATTCCAGCTTCTAGAATTGGTGTCTCACAGTGAGGAAGCTTTGAGGGCTGGGAATGCAACTGTGAATTTTCTACATCGTTGTGGCAGTACTTTAAGGGCTTAATAAACTGGCTGAAAATGGTTTTTCTTTGATTTTCAGAAAAAAAAAATATGTTCCTCATTTTAACTGTGAAAGTTTGTATTGCTTGTGAAAATCTGAGCAGCGGTTTGGTCAATGAGATGTGTAATATCAACCAGACACAAATGGCCAAGAGGGCAACACATCAGAACCTGATCATGGCTGAAAGCAGAGGTTGGTCTTAAAGAGTCTGGTAAGGACATCACGTTCTTGGAGCTGAGTTTTTAGAAGCAAAGGTAAGAGGAAATTCAAGGTTTCATTACTTTAAAGCTACTGATTCTTACTTATGGTTTCATTTAGACACTTTCTCTCTGATATCAGAGTATCAAATACTCTCAGAGTAATCTTCCACTAAGATGTGGTTTGTCAGATAATAAACAGTCCCTTTCTCTGGACTCATCAGCTGGAATTGAGAAAAAGGGCTATGCAAAGCTGCAGCAAGGAAAAACATAAGAGACAAACAAGGACATGTCAATTCAGATTAATAAGAAAAAGAAATTGAGTTTTTTGGCAGTCAGGCATTTCCTTTAGCGTTTTCTGTGTAATTCATTTCTGTGAGATGCACACAGTGATGGAAGGTAAAGGGGAACAATTGATGAAACAGAAATTTTCATAGAAAAGGTCTCTCTCATACTTTTGGATTTTTTTTTAATTAACATAAACATATCCTTTGTTAAGCATGATGACAGACAAGTATCCCACACCCAGGGATTGGACTGGAAATTCAAACACCCAAGACAGCTGTTGGACACATACAGGTACTCTGTTGGTGGCACCTGGGATCTTTTTCCTGAGGTTTTTGGGCTCTAAAGGAAGGGAAACTGGGAATGATTCTGCCTGGAGAGAAAAAGTCCCTTATCCAGAAAATAATTATGAGTTTCAGTTGTAATCATCTTCAGACAAAATACGGAAACAGTCTGAGAGAAAACAACCAAAACACGGTGCCTCGTGCACCTCCTTTTCCAGACAGCATCCCTCATCACCCATGATTACTTTCCCCTTTTGGCTCTATTTGTGTCTTTCAGCACAATGACACAACTCATGATGGATGTGGGAAAAAAACCCAACCCAGCATGGCCCAAAGCCTGGTACGAGATGTGGGTTTGAACTCTTTAGGCAAGAAAGCCACGGACTGGGGGCTCCCAGGGCTTCAAGCTGGCTCCCTATGGGAGTGGAACCTGCAAAATGATCTGCCTGCCAGGAGGGCTCGCTGGGAGCCTTAAGTGTGCACCAGGCAGAGGGAGGTGAAGCTCCTGTGTTGCAAGACAAATGGGACAGGAATTCAGCTGTCGAAATTCCCATACAAAAAGAGGAGCTTCCCTTTTGTCTCGTATCTGATCTCTGACGTGTCCACGTTGTTTCTGCGGAGGGAATAGGGCAACTCCATTTTAAAGGATAAACAGCTAGATGTGACTCTTCTCAGAATTAAAATGAAGTGTCTGATCTGCTCCAAGCTGTGCTAAGAAACGTGGCAGATTAGGTGACGATAAGCTATTTAGCTCCTTTTCTCCTTTCATTAATTTATAATTCAACTTTGGCATTATGGCATTTTATGTGCAGCTATATTCTTGTTCACAGACACAACCGCATACAGGACTACAGCTACAAATGTTAAAGAAATAAACCTGTGAGGGTCGGGGAGCCTGGAAGAGAGATGTGTAGAAAGTCAATAGTATTAACTAAGGATCTCACTATTAGGATGGAAGCCAGAGCAGATGCTGGCCAAGTGAAATAAAGGGCTTACCACTCAATTAAGTCATGGAGCCAGACATTCTATAGCTTTGTTCTGGAAACCTGAGTCAGGGACTGGAAGACAAAAGCAGACTATTGGTACCCCAGAGAGACCACCAACCCTCCTCAAGGAACACTAGAGCACTTTAACACGGCCCTACATGCCAAATTTTGAGAGCACTCCTTCAAGGCAGGCTGACACCTTGGGTCCTTTGCCTCAGACACTGCTTCAAATTTCCCTCTGCAGAGGTGCTGGGTCTCCTTCAGACCCCTTTTTGAGCACGGCTGGTGTGGTGGACCTGCACTGCACTAACAAAGAGCTTCAAGAGCTTCTAGGGTTACTAGTGTAGATGTGGGGTCTTGGGAGCAGGGTCTGTGGGGGAATGCACAAGTAGTCCCTGGCTACTTTCTTTCCTATTGAATTCACCTCACTTTCTGTTTTATCCACCAGAGAACTAGTAAGGCTGAAGGGATAGCTCAGAGAGAAAAGGAGATGTGAGTTTCTGGAGTGGTGACCAGCATGGGATGGGGCCCTGCTACTTGTACTGTGCCCCAAGGAGAGTGGCTGGCAGGCACAGCAACTGGGATATTTCTCTGCTGTTCCTTTGGATGCAAGAAATCCATGGAACCTGTAATCACACACCTTCACCGCCAGAGACCATGTCGTTCTCTCTTGCTTCACCTAAAACAGACCATTGTTTTTCAGTTCCCCACTCTGAAGGCGCTATCTGCAGTGGGTGAGCCACTGCTTGTTTTTGTGGAACACTGCAGGGCAGAGGGCCAAGGATACCTCGGTGTTTACATACCAGGATGGAGCGGCCTCATGTTGCTTATGTTGTATTCGTATCAGCGCAAGCCCGAGCTCAGATCTTGCTGATGAGTGGTATTTCTGAGCCCTTGTTATTCATACACACAATTCCAAACTGTGCTAGACTTGCCACGAGGCTGTTTACAAGAGGTTGAGCCCACAGCAAGTCAGCCATGCAAGCTCTGCTTTGCTCCCCCCGTTCTGGCTGATGTTTTCCAGCTGTTTATTCTGCGTGAGGAAGAAACACCACTGGACACCGGCAGTGCCTTGGAACAAAACCCATCATCCAGCAAAACACTGGATGCATGAGACTTCTGGGCAGTGACCTGCAAAGACCTGCTCACACCAGTGGGATGACCCAAATATTGGAAGGAAAACATGCTCTGGTGATTTCTCAGGATGGATCTGAAAGGTTGATCCTCTGTGTTGCTACCAGTGCTTCATATTGACCTTAATAGTAAGAACACTCAGATGCTTGAACACCTGGGGGTACAATGTGGCATTTTAAACAATTTCTTTTCTCTTAAAGTATTTGATCTGTGAGTGCTAACATCAGAGTGTCAGCACTTAATTGAAACGTATGTCTGAGACACTCACTGAGAGGAAGGATAAAGAAACGATGCAATGCATATATTTTAATTTTAAATAATTCAGTGTGATAATCTGGGATCAGGTGAGATTCTGCAGCTGGAAGAAGAGGACAAAGGGAGGCCATTAGTTATAATTTTAATAAATCAATTTTTTAATTAGGGTCAGGTGGGATTTTCCAGCACGAGACAGAACACAAAGAAAGTTCATTAGTTGTGTTTTAAATAAATCAATGTTTTGGTTGGTGTGACACTCTCCTTGAAATTCAGGACAGGGCAAAATGGAAAATGTATTAAAAACTACCACAAGAGAACATGCCTAATGTAAGAAATAAGAAAGGTTTCGTACTTAATTAGGGCATCCATATTTCCTAGACACCCAATAGTACAAACTCAGTGTGGTTGGGCCAGAACTCCTGGAAAGTTCAGAGAAACAAAGGTAGAAGACCTCTGTCATATTGAAGGAAATAAAGAGGAAAGGTTAGTTCAGATTTGTGTGGCTCAGCACATCTGGCAAATTGATTTCAAAACATTGCAGTGTTCAGAACCACTGGACATGTCTGAAGACCTGGGTCCTGGTCCTTTTCCTGAGCCTGCCACAGGAAGATGCTGGCTACAAGGTATGATGACTTCTGCCAAATTCTCCATGGCAATAAAGTTCACTGGGAGCTGAGCTCTTGTTCCCTGTGTCATATCCAGACATCACTGTATGGATGTAGCATCTGAAAGCAAAACATTATCCAAGAAATGGAGACAGGATGGAAGGGAGAAAGGAAGGTTAAAAGGGATGATGCTCAAATGACCAAACTGGGAGACATTCAGCCTATTTACTGCAATGGAGGAGAGCAATTCAAAGTCATCAGGACATATGAAGGAGTGCCAAGCAAAAGGCTTCATCATAATCAGTACCCATTTGTTCCCCGCTGAGCTGCACATTAAGGGGAGTATTTGAGGCAGCTTTGCTCCTGCTGCTTTACTTCTTGTCTTGTTTCAATTCTGTCCTACCTGCACTGCACAGATGCAGCCCTGCTTACTGCTGATGGACAATAACACACCTTGCAAAGCCTGTATTTCCTGAGGGTGCATATTCTCACATTGCCTGGTGCCTGCACAACAAGATGCACGTGATAATTGCCTTCTAGGAAGGCAATGGCTCATCTGTGTTGCTTTCCCATCTGCCTGCAGCTCATAGGTGTGTAGTATTGGCTGTGCATTTAAAAACCAGCCCCTTTCAAGGGTCAGAAGATCAAAAGTTCAGATGTCCTTGGGAATAGCAAACCTGCTGCTCAGTGCCCCAGCAGGCTCCTCGCCAGGAGTCGGCAGCAGCTTCACTCACTGGGGCTGTTGTTTCAACAGACACATAAACCTAGAGACCCAGTCAGATGTGGCAAGAAATAATAAAGATATTGAGTTTACATACAGTCTTCAAAAATTTCCTCAAAGGGTCCTCAGTTTATTTTCTCACCTCGGTGTGAGGCTCAGCTTTAACAATAGAGCTGCCAAAGGGGTGATTTACCCCACGGCTTAGAGGGGCTGTAGTGATGGATAGTGGATACTGTTTCAACAAAGAAACAGGGCCTTGAGTTTTAATCAGCTATGTAAGCTAATAGAACCTCGCTCAAAATATTTCTGGCCCTTTCTTTGTGCAGAATCTCAACAGCAAGTAGAAAAACACATCATATATGTGACTTACAATGCTACTCTTCTTCTAAGAGCAGTCACGCTGAGTCCAAGCAGAGAAGCGTCGTCAGAGGTTCAAAAGTCAGCGGTGGGATTGAGTCTCTGCTGGAACCTGACCCACGAGACAAAGGGCAGTTTTATTTTCCAGATTTTTCAATAAAACCTTTAAAGTCATTTTAAATCTCAAGAATGCAAATAAAGAGCATAAGATTACTATTTCAAGACGTTTTTTTCTTGGGGCAGTAACTTAGAGAACATTTCTTCAACTGAAGAGCCACAATCTGTTGTTCAATCGTGGGGTCCTTTAAGAAAAAACTCAATGACTTATTTAAAAATAATTTTCTCTACATGATATTAAAAAGGGAGGTGGTGTGGGGTGTCCTTGGACATGTTCTAACTAAGATTTAACAAATGTGAGCAATCCTGTAGTTCGTAGTCAGCCACAGTAGTTTGCTTCCCTCCTTCAGGGGAAGTACAACATCCCTGGAAATGGGAGACACGGAACTGCAGTTGCAATTCAGGAGAACATCAGTCAGCAAAACACTCAAGTACATACTTGATTGTTATTAGCATAATTGGGACACAAGTGTATGATTGAAGTTAAGCATAATTAAAGTTAAGTTTCTTTAAGATAAATGGATTAGTGCAGATGTTTAGGCAAATTTGAGCATTAAGGACCACGAGTTTCAGCAATTTGTCCAAATTTATGTGGGATTTTTATAGGAAATCACCATTTCTGATCTCACAAATCCCAGCCTCAGCCTTTCAAATGCCTAAAGGCTTGTCATTCCACATCAACATTAACACTGCCTGTTTTCTGCATATTCCCATGATGTCTTTTGGAAACCTTCTCAAGGAAGCAACAGGGCTCCGTCGGCTCAGCTTGAGGAGGGGACTGGGCAGAATTGGCCAAAAACATCTAAGCCAAAACCTAAGGCAATTTCTGGACATTGGCATGCTCAGACACCAAAGGCCTGTGGTCAGATCTTCTGTAAAGCCAGAGGAGAATCAGGGACAGCACCTTGGTACCTCTTATTCTACCATCTAATCCAATGCTGACTGCAAAAGCTCCCACAACAACTAAACAAGCCCCCCCAGAATAGTCCAGCCCACCACGGTCCTCTCCATTACTTCACAACAGTTTGTTCCTTTGCTTTGCAGCCTGTGGTCAAAATTTGAAAATCAAAGCCATTAACCTTCAAATTGCAAAAATGACAGATAATCTATGAGCAAACACAGGATCTCACTCCCTTCAAAATCCACCCGAGACAAACACACCCTGGGCTCCACACCAACTTTATCTGAGTCTTGCACTTGATATCCACTTCAGTGATGTGAAGCTCTGCTGGGTGGCTTCAGATTTGGCTCCAGACTCTTCCTAATTGAGAGGACCTGTTTTCCTTTATTCTTTCTGCAGTGTTAGCAGAGACACTCTGGCAGTGGAAGCTGCCACTTTGGGAAGAGTTTTCATTAAAATATACATGGCTTTGATCAGTGGCTTCCCTGTAGTGTAAGACAAACAGGATCAGCAGTTTTGGTTGATGTTCATTCCTAAGGCACATGCTGTGAAGTTACTGCACTACATTAAGCAAAAGTTTAAAAGGAAATTATTGTAGCCAACTAGGACTTGGAATTATCCTGAGACTAGAAATCTTAAAATCTAAACCAAAGAGAAAGCAGCACTGCCTTTTCCCCTCTGCCAGTAGAGTCTTCCACAATGGCAGGTCCAAGAGGTTAGGGATGAGATTTTTTACAGCCAGACATGTATGTCAGAGGAGGAAAGGTATAAGACCATGTTCCATAACTATTGTAATGCTTTATGTATTTTCCTTCAGCACCAGAAATACCACAGATATTCACTTCCCTTCAGTTGCTGAAGCTTGTTTGAATCTCCCAGCTGGAGCCTGAAAGAGCTGTGTGAAGTGCAGCCATGGTCTTTATGTCAAAACATTAAAATGCTACTTTTCCCTTTTTTATATATATTTTTCCCTTTCTTCCTTATGAAACCAAAACGATGTCTATTACAGGAAACCAATATAGCTGTTAATACAAATAGCATTCATGGAAATTGTTTGTTTTCTGTACTACAGCTTTGTATGCAAAATTAAACTTCAGGAATTTGTTTGAAATTTTCTAATGCTTGAGGCTTTACATTTCCAGGGAAGAGAATGCAAAAAAAAATCACATTATTAAAAAAAGATCTGCTCAGAGAATGGCAAGTAGCTTAATGATGTTACTTACAAGCTCATAAAAGAAACACAGATGTAAGAGGAAAACTTAGGGTTACACTTTGGTTTTTTTAAGATGGACTTTTAATGACATCTTATTATTTCCTTGGAAAAGGGTGATTTCTCCACTCAGGGTAGGAACCAGCCCATTCTTCCTTTTGCCATCCCCAAGACCGTGCCAGATCCTGGGTAAATACCAGAAAGCTGAGTAGCACCAAAGTCAAGGAAGCTGCCCCGAAGGAGATCTGGGTGATGATTCTCCCACTCCCTGCAAGGCAGGGGCAGTGGATGGGTGCTGCTGTTGAGTGTGGCCCACTGGCACCTCTCTGTGCACCTCTGCTCTGCCTCTTCCAAGGCCTTTGCTGATAAAAGTAATAAACATGCCATAAAACTGTTTTACAAGCCAGGTCTCACTCTGCTCTCCAGCTTTTTCTCATTAAGGGCACTGCTGCTCCAAGGAAGTTCAGGCTGCAGCACGTTTAACATCTGCATTCCTTGACGTGTTTTGAAATTGTTTGGAAACAATTGGGAGAGGAGGACCAGGTTTTTGGGGGGCTGAGGGCTTCAAAGAGAAAGTAGATCAATGTGTAAGCCCCAAATTACATAAGTAGCCCCACCAAGGAAATAAATTAATTTGTTTCCCAATGGCTTATTTATATAACCCTTTAATTATAGCTAACCATATCACCAGTGTTATAGCATGGGAAAACGTAAAACTGTTAAGCAACTTACCACTCCGCCCTCCCCAGACCGAAAACACAATCCTTACGCAACAGCTACAAGTTAGGACATCGCCTGCTCCTTTGTCTTTCAAAGGTAGAGTTCAATAATGTAGCTAGGAAAATGTAACCTCAACTCTAACTCTTTTTCTAGGGCTTTTGTGTGCTCCTGAACTCTATCTCCCCGTTGGATCATAAAAATGGGACAGCATCTGACCCGCCTGCAACACAAAAAGGGATATTTGTTCAAAAATGTGCTATTTTCCCTGTCTGCCTGTGAGTCATAATCAGCAGTGAGTCCTGTAAACTGCGGGTGCTGCTCAGCCTGGGCTGGCTCCTCCAATGTGCTAAGTTCAGGTAGCTCCGTTGCCTCCAATTAAAGCATTTCTAATTGTTCCTAATTCAGCAGGCACCAGCTGAGACCCTGCCTCCTGCCCTACAAAGGGCACAGTGTGTTAAAGAAGCTTTTTAAGGCTTAATGAACACGACCTATTAGGAGTCATTAGTCCAGCCCGAGGGGATGAACAGGATCTCAACAGGAACAGGGAAGATTCTGCAGGTGAGAAACAGCAGAATTTTCTGAAATTGTCAGAGCTGCTGTTTCAATCCACTTCAGAAGACAAGCTGTAAATATTTTTTAGCAAAGTAATCTTGTGATGATAGGAGATAAAGCTGGTTGTGGCCTGTGGAGAATGCTGTCACTTCAATCATGGAGTGGCAAGAAGGGTTTCATTATAAATCATCGAAATTCCTCCTGATGTTTTTATGTTTGGATTGGCTTTCAGTACTTGCATTAGTGGAATCTTTCAGGTAAAATGATCTTCACTGTGAAGGGGTAAGGATGTCTTGGTAGCTTGGCAGCACTATGATATGAACAGCTTTATTTGGGGACAGAGATAACTCATCTTGGTGCTAAAAGAGCCAGTCGAGCTGGATACTAACACCCTGTAGGTGACCAAACTGGGATGGATTACCAGGGATACTTTGGAATCTCTGTCAATCAGGCGCTACCCATCAGGTAAAGATCTCATCCTAAAGACAGGCATCGTTCCCACCACACAACAGTGGGTTCAGGCCAGGGGATGGGTGACTTGTTTTGGGAAGGCCTTGAAACCATCATCTTTGATTAGAAGAGCCATTCCAGACTCTGTATTCAGAATCTAGAACACTGTCTAAGGTTCAAACAGAGCTAAAGGGAAAGCACACTATGCACAGGAATTACCCACAAGAAAACTTCTCAATTAGCTCGCTAAATAGTCCTTTCTTTGTGTTAATTTTTAATTTAAAGACGACATAAAGTGAGTTTTAGCAAACCACTCCTGAGCAGAGAGATGAAGCAACGCTCTAATTCCACCTTTGCCACCCTTTGAAGCACATTTCGTTGGTCGTGTCTGTGATGCCTGAGGTTGGCCTTTAGACCAAATTCTGTATTAAAAACAGATCAAAAGAAAATTGGCCACCTCCTTCAAAAGGCAGCCGCTCTCCTCCCCTCTTTCACAGAGCTGCTACATGAAACAAGGTTTAGTGTGAGGAACATATTCTCTAATTCAGTACAAAAGTTTGGGCTCACAGTCCCTGTTTTTCAGGTGGGAATAGCAGGTTAGCTCTTTCAAGGGAGCGAAATTATTTTAATCTCACTGCTGAACTAAGGGGAAAAATTGAGGGTTCAAAGAAAAAGTGTGGGGGGGTATATATTAAGTGAAAATTAAAATGCTGAGCCTCAGGGTAGCTGCTAATATACCAGTGGAATTTTATCTCAGGATTTTATTATGACTGAACAGAGACCCCAGATTATTTTAAGATCTTAGCTATGATTGAAAGAAGTAAATATATTTCCAGACTTCATGATGGTAGAATAATGCCATCAAATGTGAGCAATGTCTACCTCTCCCAAAAGCCTGAAAACAAGAGGAAATAACCAGAGAACAACATTTTTGAACATCATGCTGCAGTTTTGTGTTTTCTTACCCAGACCTGATTTTTAATCATCAACTGAGGCTTGCAATGATGAGATTTATAAAGACTCAAACTCCTCTTGCTCACATTTCAGATATCCTGAGTTACACAAAGCAAAATAACTGTGCTGAGACGTAGAGGATAAGATTGGGCTGGAGAAAACACCAATTGGTCAAAATCCAAAAGCCAGATTTATGAATCTTTGCAAAAGTTTAGTTAATATATGTTTATATATCTTTTTCGCAAAGTATCATTTCCTGATTTTGGCTGGAGATTGTAAGGTACCCTGAAAAAGAGTATTTCTACATTGTATTTACCTCAGCAGAAGCCAAGACCTACAAAAAATCTCTAGGGAAAACAGCCTTCTTTTACTGGTTCTTTGATGGTCAATCTGCTCCAGGTTTCCCTGATGATTCAGCATGGAGTTAAAAAGCAACATAAAATCTTTCACTGTACTTCAGTCTTTTATTAAAAAACAAGTGGTCTCATTCAGAAAGGCAAGACCTGAAAGCTGAGACTCCCCAACCCTTCCAGGCTGGTCTAAACTCAGCTGCTCAGTGCAGTCCTGGGAGCTGGGCTTGAATGGGAAGAGCCTACTGGGGAGCCCTGCTCTGCATGAGCATTTATTTCTGCCCTTTGACTTGGTTGCTTCATTGCAGCTTCCAACAACCAGAACTGAGTGGGGGCTGTGATTGGGTAACATCAGGAAAAAAAAATAAATTAAAAAGAGGTCTTCAAGCTACCCAAAACCTACAAGAAGATCTGGAGAGACACCTGGAAAACAAGGATATGATCTGGAACTGATTTCTGTGTTCTCCCTAATATTCCTCAGTAGAACAAAACAAAACATCTGGATTGCTGCAGGCAGCTGGTTCTGGAGAAAGGCTGGACTTTACCCCACCAAGACATAACCTCCTCTAAGGGGAATAATACCACGACAAAAACACATCCGGCCTGAAGGGTTCTTGCAACTGTTTGCAGTTCAGGAAGTCAGTTTGCTCCATTCCTACTGGTGACCAATATAATTTTATCTCCACTCTGTGCCCACTTTCTGGTAATGCAGCAGTCACGTTGCTGACAGTGTATGTGGAAATGGGGATTTACAGTCCGCTGTGCTATGGCTAATGAAGTTAACAGGTAAAAAGAAAATCAAAAACAAATCCCGTATTGCAATTCTTTGGGTTCTGCAGCTGCGCAAATGATACACGGGGAAAAAAAAACATGAGTGTTTTAACATTCATTAACAAGAAAAAAATGGAATAATGTTTTCATTGACTGAAAACTGTACAGTTAAATTGTGCCAGAAGAATATTTTCAGTGGAGAAAAGCCAAAATCACATCCCTGTGGGCAAAATTTACCAATAAACGGATTTTTTTTTCTACTTTTTTAAAAATTTCAGAGGAAACCTTCTGAGAGCTTCAGTTACCTCATGAAAAATTAAAAAGAAAAGTATTCAAGGATCACAGGCTCCATCCTGTGTTCAGTGAAAGCTCCATTTTGTGACTATAGCAACTGCTGACAAAGAATTATGACCACCTTAGGAAACACTGGCACTGTGTGTGTAAATGGTGCATCACTGACAGCTCCTTTTCCCGGTGTGGTTTCCTTCTGTAGCCCAGCCTCCAAAGCTACCTGGGAGCCAGTGGGACATGGACTGCCACCTGATGAGGCCATCCTTGGTGCAGCAATTGCCAAAATGCTGGAGTTTTGATCCTGTAGTAGAAGTGTTTACACTGACAGCACATTTCCAGCAGAGGACTTGGCCTTATTTTAGCCTTCTTGACTTATTTTTTTGGCATGTTGCTGCAAGCGGGTTGGGATCCTGCCAGGGCGGGGGTGAAGAGAACAGCATTCCTGGGCTCTTAGTGGTGTTGACCATTGTATTGATGTGAACGCATAAAAATCTTCAAAGGCAGAAAGGTGACTCCCTGTCATGTGCAGTGCTCCTTCTAGTCCTTTCAAGCCAGAGATCATCAGCATAGTCTGTGCTTGAATCCAGGACACGCTGCTTTCTCCAGTGAACGAGCGATGGAGATTATTGTCGTGAATAGTAACAGTAGATGAGGTGCTATCTTCCCCTTTAAATTGAGCCATTCAATTTGTCATGAATGGCTGAGTATTTCTTGCTGGCATTTGGGACTTAGATTTCAGCGCTGGGAACAGAGTGAATAGGATCAATGATGAAGCTGAAGTACAAAAAGAAGGAGCAAAAAAGGGCAAAGGACTAAACCCGATAGAGACAAGCAATTACAAGGTGTATTAATGTACACTGGGCTAGGCTGGAAAGAGGGAAGAACTTATTGTTATTCTGGGGGATTTTTTTTCCATGAAAGATAAAGGGGAGGGAAGTGAATATTTGTTATTCGGACAAAGCTGTGGCTGCAAAGAATAAAGAGACCTTTTAGAACGTGGCAGCTGCCTCTGAGCCTGGAGCGTGGTACTTGATACTCCAATCTACCCTCTAGTGCTTCTTTGGGCAGCTTTTGAGAACAGCGAGGAAGGCATTCAGAAGGAAGACAATGGCAAATGCCAAGAAAGAGAGAGGAAAGCTGGAGTTTAAAAGACTATTGAGTGACAGGCGGATTAGATCAAAGGCTGACATTTACCAGGTATTTATAATTGCAATGCTAATCAAGGTTAATCATAGAAAGCAGAGCCCAAGGGTGGATGTCTAGTCAATCTTAAAGCACACACACATATATATTTAATGCACACATATACACCACACATATATATATATTGTACTTCAAAAGCCAGCTGGTCGTTCAACCAGTCACTGTCACCCCATTCTGGTTTTCCCTGGGATTTAAAGGAAAGGAAACATTGTGCAGGCAGAGCGTTTGAAACCCTTTTGCCCCCAGGGCCAGTGAGGTGATTTGGAGGGAACACACAAGATGGGGCTCATGTATAAATCACTGGAAAAAGAGAGTCAGAATTTGTTTCTTTATAAAAAGGAAACAAACCCCCAAAGTCTGTGTCCAGCAAGACTGTGTTTATTTTCAGGGCTTTTCACACAGAGCAAGGAGAGTCCTTATTAAAGGATTTTTAAAACTGAGTTACTTATCTTGCTAATTTCGAGGGCTGGATTTTCCAGGAGCTCAGTACCAGTTACACAACTAAATGAGCATCAACTTTTCTAAAGGCTGAACAATTTTGCAAACACGAGCTCAACTTCAAGCACTTTTGCTTACCAGACCTTTTCAATCTTATCTCTCTCACAGACATGCTCTCTCTTGTTATCATTCTTCCACCCATTCCTTTCCTATGCCACACACAGATTTCAGAAAACAAAACAAAAACATTTCCAATGGGAGTCTCTCCCCACTCATTGAAGGAAAGGCCGTTCTTGCTCGCCCTCTCTGGTATGCAGCAGTCCCAGCTGTGTGTTGCAGCAAGTACAGCTACAGCAAGACTTAACTGTGCCTAGAACAACCCCTAATACCACAGCTATGTCTGATTTTACCAGCAAAACCAGTCTAATGTCCTGCACTCCCAGACCTCGAAAAAGACATGCTACATGTAACAAAATACCACATACAAACTATTAATGAGAGAGCATAGCAACACTAAGTAAATAATTGTGTACATATCCAAATCTCATCTCCCAAACACTGCCAGTGATGGAGCTTCTAGCCCATAAATCAACCAGAGAAGCAGTAAGTCTGGAGTAATTCCTGAAATTAGAGGGTCTCTGTCAGGAGTTTCAGGAATATTTAGGAACTTTTGGAAATTCTTTAGTTATACAGAGGGTATCATGTCTGTGAGGAAAGATGCCTCTAGCCATGGACTATAAACTCCCTAATCAACCACCATCAGAGAGCAGTTTTCTCCATATCAAGTAATATATTCATATTTTAACAATGTGAATTTTGCTTCCTCATACACCATTTGTCACAGGTGTTTCTTCAAGCACACAGATGAGAAAATACAAATACTAAAAACCTGAATAAAAGGGTCTGTTTGACAGTCTTTTCGAATTAATGCAGCTAAGACGTGTTTCTCAATGTCTTTCCTAAATGAAGGCGTGTGGCATCGTTCCACGGAAAATGAAACAGAATTTTAAAAGGTTAAAAATGGGCCAAAAACATAGTTATACCAGTTTCTGTCTGGAGTAGGATTAGGTTAATGTTCAGAGGTTCAGGCCTGAGGCTGGAGCCAGAGGAAGGTTTGGGTCTGTCAGCACAAGCATCCCATGAAGAACTTAGCCAATATCCAGCCCTAACAGTGGAAAGCTTCTAAGTTCATTTGGAGGCAGTCTGGTCTTGCAGGAGCTCTGCCATTTTGGACAGCATCCAAAAAGCTAGCAAAAAAGAGGCCCCTGAATGGCTTTAAAAAAAAAAAAAGAAAACAACAACAAAAAAAACCCTATTATTGTTATTATTTGAATCCCACCGTGGGTTCTAAACAAGTTCAAATCTGGGCAGACATGCTAAAACAAAACCACCCTTCATTCTGGGAGCAGGGTAGATCTGAAAGTCCAGTTCTGTCCCATCTCTACTAAGTGACATTTATCTTAAAGTTCCTTTTAAAAATGAATTAAGGATTACAGCAGCCTCTTAGCAAGGTTCCCCCCAACAATAAAGAAAACTATTGTTTGGATTATTTTGCAGTGGCTGAAAAGTTAAAAGCCTTTTTTGACAATTAACTGGTTCCATTACAAAACTCAGCACTATTTTGCCATCCCTCCTAAGATCGCTGATCTGCTGGAGTGCAGATCCTCTCATGTGCATCTTCACTCTTCTCCACTGCACCCCCCTTTTTATAAAGGAGCTACTCCTGGGAGGAAGCTTCTCTTTCTGTCAAGTGACATCAGTGTGTCCCTGGAAAATCAGTGTTCCCTGGGAACTTGAATTTCATTTCAGCTGCTTGTCAAGTCTGCTTTTGTCTTCAAGTTGTTTTGACTTTTAGTCACTCCTGTGGTCATTTTCAAGTATTTGTATAAATAAAAGATTGAGAATGTGGTTTATTATCTCCCCTCTTTTATCTTAGGTCGCTTTTGAAAGGAAAAAAGGGTTGTTCTGGCTTGAGGCTGCAGAGTATAGGAAAAAATTTATTTCCCATCTCAACCACAAGGCTTACATATATATGTATGCACCTGAACCACCTTCCTGAATGCTATCTCAGTACTATTCTGCTGGAAGGTTGCCTAACTTCCAAATGTCTATGTATTAGCCATTGGTCAATTGTAGGGAGCTGAAGGGCCACTGAAACGTCAAGCAATAATAGACATCAAGTCCCTTTTGCTTCTATTCTTATATGTAACAGTTACATCCACTGGGCAGAGAACCAAAACTTCCCAATAAAGAGCAGGGCAGTGAAAACTTGCAGTCTTAGGGAAGGCAAGTCTGGGGCTCCTCTGCTGCCCTCTAGTTCCCTCTGTCTTGGAGATTAGCATTGCCACTGGCCTGGCAGCACCTCCTGGTGTCCCAGCAAAGCCAGTCGTGGTCACATCCATCCCCTGCTCATGACCTCTCATTCTGCTCATGCAGACAAGCACACCTGTGTGCCTTACAGAACTTCAGACAAAAGAGCTGAGTTTCTAACTTCCACAGGCTTTCAGTGTATTAGTGCCTGAAACGTTAGTTGCTGAAGAAACACAGAACTCCTATTCCCCCTCCACTGGTGTTATTCCCACAATTTGCTACCGCCTCAGTAGCTCTTCCCTCATTGCACAGATGGAAATGAGGTGGCCCAAGGGGTAGGATGGATGATGAGCCTTTCTATTCAGCTTGTCGCTCTGTGAACTCTGCAGGTCACTGCAGCTCAAAGGCCTCACTGCTTATCAGACAGACATGCCTGATCCAGCTTGCTCAGAGGTGACCATGTCACTGTGGCTCTCTATGACTGGGTCAGTGGTGTTTAGCCAAAAAACTCTGCAGCTCCATGAGCCTCTCCCCGAATCTCAACTTCCACATCACCACACCCAAGAAAGGCAATTTAAAGCCAATACAGGTGTGGCAATGCCTGCCAACATCTTGACTGCAGTGCAAAGCATTGCCAGTGTCCATCTGCTCTGATAGACACAGAACTTGAAAATTCATGAGATCTTAACACAACTGCATAGTCTCTTATGGGTTTTTGACTAAACAAAAGATCCAGACACTGAGGAAAGAGGAAATTCCTTAATTCTGAGGTATTTCAAATCTAGAAGAAACTTCTGGTTTGCTTTAAGGTCAAGCCTGTCCCCTTTTAACAGCCAAACAAATTCTCAATCCTGTGTGTTACAAAGAGGGGATATTTCACTCAGCCTTGGCTTATCTTGCTCTGCCTCCCTCATAACCATCATCACCACCACTACAGCTGCATGTTGTTCCAGCAGGAACTGTGGGAGCAATCAGAAATGGATGAAGGGGGCAAGGAAGGAAAAGAAAGAAAAGGAGGATAAATGTACGGGTAATAGGAATCTGGAGAGCAAGTGGCAATGAAGGAGAGAGCTGTAGCTGTGAGTGAGACTGGAACCCCAGCTAGATTGACCAAGGGCCACCAAACCTTGGGACTTCCATTCTCTGAGCCAACTGTATGATTTAATTAACTTTTCTACCATTATCATGCATCAGCAAGGGGGAAGGAACACACACTCTGCTTTGTAATAGACGCCCCTTGTGTCCTTTGCTACATAAGTCTGCACAAACATAAAGCTGTTGGCTCCCTGAGAGGTGGGACAGAAATGTCCCATCATACCCACATAGTTTTGAAAAGTGGGAGAGACAAATCCTGGGTTTTTTTTGCTTTTTACTTTTTATTTATTTGCTTTTGCTTCTTTCCCAGGCACTTTCTTCCTTTTAGGTCAGCCAGTTTAAATTGGAGCCTCTAGCAAGAGATCCATTTCTCACCAAACAAACTCCTCTACAGGAAAGCTCCCATCTTTAAATATATTCTTGAGCAAATTCCCCCTCTCCTCCCCGTTTCTGAATTTGGTTGTTTTATTTGTCAGCTGATAATATGGACAAAATAATGCTTCTCCCCTGCACGGGAAAGTCAGTAAAAGAGCTTCTCAGGAGTGACTGTAGCAGCTTGGGAATACATCTACCTTGGCAGGAAAGTTCCAATTCCTTCATTTTTTGAGGCTTAATAAATTCCTGCTATCTTCAGTAATAATAAAACAAAATCAGTCTCCTGGGGCACAATTCACTCCAGCACACTGTGCTATTTCAGTCATTCTGAGCTTTCATTGGTGGGAGATATAAAAAAATGGGATGGTAAACTCTTAAAAAAATATATATATAAAAATAAACCCATCCTAAAAATGGGCTTCACCCTTCTCCCCTATCCTTACATGGAGTTTCTGTCATGGGTGCTTAATGCAGATGGGAAGCAGAGCTCAGTTAAGAGCCCTTAGTGTCTTCTGTCCTCAGGCTTTTCCAGTATGAAAGGTAAAGATTATATGAGTATTGAGTGCCAGGTTTAGAGAAAGTTGCACATCTGATTTATACCTCCCGTGCATCATTCATGGGACTTTTTGAACGGCTTTTCACCTACAGTCCTGTAGGAAAACCAGGTTCAGGACCCTGCTCTTCCCATATCCCACCACTCAGGTGAGTTTGGGAAGGCAATGGAAGAGGGTGTTACACCAGGCACAGACTGAGGATGATTTTGTGTCTAAAAGCCCAAATTGTTCTGATTTGCACTAGTGAAAAACCTCTGTTAGCTGGAAAAAAATCCACAGGTCTTTCATCACTGGAGCCCTGACACTTTGTAAAGGCCTCCACACTCATAAAGTTATTGAAGCACTTTACAGAATATGCCATTATTGTTGCTGGGCAAGAAACGGATTCTTTTCATTCACTGACTACTTACAAACTACTCTGAGCTAACCCGAAACACAAATACAGAGTTGGGGGGTTTTTTGAGAAAGAAAAAGAAAATGGAAGGAAAAAAGTTCAGTTCCCATTAATGAAATGATTAATTAAACGTTAAAGTCAATGCGATGGGAAATACGACATTTTAGGGAAAGGCATTTTCACCAAGGAATGCCAAAATCCAGCTGGAAGAACTGTGGTGCAATTTTTCTAGAAAGTAATTTTTAGTTAAATAGATTAGATAGGTTTAGCTACATATATTAGTGATTCCTTATGTTCAAGTAGGGAAAACATGCAGAAAGTGGGTGAAGGGCCCAGGCAATGCAGCTCCTGTTCAGCTGCAGGCTCTTGTACAACCCCACTGACAGCAGGCACAGTGGAGCTGGACACTACAAATGGACCTTTGGAGCTACACTAAACTTGAACTGAAACTGCAAAACTAGAAGTATCTCCTCAGAAACTGCCACCTGCCTTCAGGACTAAGAATGTTACAAACCAGACAATTTCCCCAATCCTAAATTCCAGCATATGAATTTATTTGAATCAAAATTGGAATTAAACAGTCAATGTTGAAAGGAACTAGTGGATACTCAAGAGCACTACTTAACCTCAGTCTGACCATTAAACTTCCTAAATATTGCCTATTTGTGTATGAACAACTGGTATGTTTAAAAATAATTGAATATATGTTGAGATGAAGGAGTACAGCTGCCTTAGGAGGTGAAGTCACTATTGTATGTTAGCAATGAAAGACTGAAGCTAATGCTCTTAACAATTGTTTCAAATCCAGATCAAATCCTAAAATAATAAAGGAAGCACAGATTTCCATCATAAACACATGCATTATTTCCACATGGTGTTTGAGTTTGTGCAGTAAATGCAACTGTGCTTGCCTTCTCAAATTGGAAATGTTTCGCATTCCATGCACTCAATGATTGCTCACACAAGAGGCCTCGAGGTTTGTTTTCTGACACACTGGAGAGACCGGGAACCTTGAGAAAATCCGTGTGATCTGTTTAACACTCCCTCCTTTTGCCTAAATCAATCTAGACACACAAGGAGGAATAAATACAGATTTTTTCCCATATACCCCAACTCAGTAACCTGGAATAATCAATGGTGAGCAGAGGTGGTTTTGGTGATGAAAACCCTAATTTTTGTTTATAATGAGATTTCTTGATGATAGTTCAGTGACGCATTCTTGGATTTGCCTTCGCAACATGGCCCTACCCTCCTCAGCTTGCCCAGTAGGCACAAGCAGAAGAACAGTAATAATCTACTCTGCTAAATGCTCTGAGTTCAGCTTCGATGCGAGAAGGAATAAAGAGCAATAAAGCTTTTTAACGTAGATATTTCACCTCAGTCACGTGGAACCAGCAAAGAGTGGTGTGCTGGCATCCCTTCAGACAGAATGCACCATCGTGACACTCTTTTAATCTCTTCTGGGGCCAAAGAAAATATTTTTTCTGACTATTAAATTGAGCCTAAATAATTTCTAAACTCTGCACGGTCCTAAATATTGTCTGATACAGTATTTTCTGTGTGTGCTGAGTTGTGAATGCAAAGTAATCCACCACCTTTTTGAATGTGCAAACAAGCAAAGCAGCTTTGGAGGATTCTCTTGCAACTCACTCTTTCTCTTGCCTCTGCATCCTTTCTGCTTTAATACCTGAACATGCCTCTAGGGCAGAACTTTGCAAATGCCAGTTGCTCTTGAGGAAGGAAGGTTTTAATGGATCAGGAAATGAACCATTTAACTCCAAGGCCTAACACATAATTTCTTTTATACAGTTAGCCTTGTATTTTAATGATTTGGTTGGTTTTCAAAGAACTAATCTTACTGTCTCTTTTTCTTTTTGTTATTTTATTTTTTCTCCTACTAATCGGAGTGCTCACTTTTAAACACTTACTTAAATTTAAAACTTAGCAGTAAGGCATTTTAGATTTCTTTTCTGGCTTTTAAGATTGCTTTAACCATTTTGTCCCTGCTCTTGATCTGCACCTGCTGCTCTACCCACACATGACAACACTGGAAACTTAAAAAATGTGACTGGCACATTTAGTGCCATGGCAGGCAATGGTGCCTCTTTTAGTGGCACTTATCCAAATACTGCCTTGTGATCAGTAAAATAAAACATTTCCAGGGCCCTGCTCAGCACCAATGCTGGTGGTGCAGATCTAGAACTACAGAACAGAGGTTCATCTGTACTTCTGTCATTCAGACCACATTCTCTTAAGGTCTTCCTGCTGCTTAAAGCAAATAACTATACCTTCAGGCAGCCAAGTCAGTCCAGTACAAAGTTCTCAGTTCTGAAATATCTCAAGAAGTACCTTAAACCAAAACCAGTCACTGAAATCTAGAGATGGGCCTACACTAGAAGCGGCAAACTGTCCCCAATGTTTATTGATGGGTTTAACCTATAGTCTTACTGAAACCTCAGTGGATTTCCCCATAGATTTCACAGAATCACAGAACTGTTTGTGTTGGAAGGGACCTCTGGGCTCATCCAGTCCAAGCCCGCTACCAAGGCAGGGTCACCTGGAGGAGGTGACACAGGAACACCTCCGGGTGAGTGTGGGATGTCTCCATTTGAAAAGGGTTAAGCCAAATATTTGAGTGGTGGCACCAGATCAGATGAGATTCAGAAACGAGATGTCCCCACAGGACAAGATGCAGCCTGGAGGTTTTCTCCACTTGACATAAGGAGCTGAGAGGAAGCTTTCCTGTCCCTGCAGCTGCCTGTGCAATACATCTCTAGCCACCAGAAATAGGTGCCAGCCAAGAGGCCTGTGAATATCAGGGGGTTGCTTCAAAATGGTTTTGAAAATACAATTGTAAATCAAGTGTTGCTTCCCTCAGACCTACCAGTGAGAAAAGCTGCTGGGTGTTAACGCTGTACTGTAAGAGCAGTGGCAGCTTGTAAAAAATAAAACTAGACAGATTTCCCTGAAAAAAAAGTCCCCTTCCTTGGATCAAAGTCCTCTTGGTACACTGGTACACAACAGCCAAGCACATTGCAAAGAGAGAAGGAAATTTCATTTTGCACTAGCCAGGATTTCAAAGGGAAAAAATTGACATGGATACTCAAGGAAGAGAAATTGCATGGCTGGATAGCTACAGGTATGGGTGTATGTACGAGAGTTGGGCTCAGAAGGAAGTTTAAATCATAATCTTTCACTTTTATGAATCAACTAGAGCAGATTCGTGCTTCAAGATTCATTTAGCAGAAGCTGCCACTCAAGATAATTTGTGCACTGGATTAAGTGCATGCAAGAGTCACAAACACTGAGCAAAGCAGCTGTAAAGAGGCCTGAGTGCAGCCCTGAGTGGTTTGGCAGGTACATCCGTGGGAATGCACACAGGCACTGCTGGATAAAGGAACAGGAGCGGGGAGAATTG
Source organism: Dendrocincla fuliginosa (assembly GCA_035047845.1). Classification (NCBI taxonomy): domain Eukaryota; kingdom Metazoa; phylum Chordata; class Aves; order Passeriformes; family Dendrocolaptidae; genus Dendrocincla; species Dendrocincla fuliginosa. The sequence continues at coordinate 57,523 of JAWWMO010000121.1, forward strand.
CTACAGGAAGGTGGGAGAGCCAAATGTGGGAGGTTTTACAAGACTGACTGGAGCATCCTGGGTGTGCTGTGCACGTGTATGGGCTACGGGAGGAGGTGCAACTGAAGGGACAGGGACTAGTGAGGCTGTAAAATACATGTCCTGAGGTGCTAAGGTGGATGTTGGATGATCAGGTTTCACTACCAACAGCTGCAGGGCTTGGAAATTGCTGTCCATAAAGGGCTGATTGCACAAGAGGGCACACTGTGTTTCCAATTTTATGTGTTTTCAGCACAGTAGGTGAATTATTATCTCCTGTACCGATGGTATGAAGTTCAGATGCACACCTACCCCAGTTGTACAGCAGATGTACACATCACCTCTGTTTTCATTCTTTGACTCTTATGATTTGATTCTGTTAGTGTGGAATACAGTGCAGTGCTGGGAGGGGTGGGTGGGAACAAAAGACAAAACAGAGCCTGATTTCAAAAGGAAAGAGATATTTTGGCTGCCATGTGCCAAAAGTACTTGCAACTAATACCAGCTGGCTGCTCAGACATGTAGATCAGAGCTGGTCAGCAGCTTTGCATCGCTTGTGAAGTGATGATAAGACTGCATTTGCTCAAATGATGACCCAATTAGTGCCCGGGTGACAATGTGGCACCAGTCGAAAATCCCACAGCCCGTGGCCAGGAGCATCAGGCAGAGGACAATGAATGTGCCTGCTCAGTTCTAGCACAAAAGAAATATGAACTATTTCTGACCTTTTCCTCTCCCGTACTTCTGACCCATGAACAGCCAGACAACTTCTGCTGATAATAGTTTATTTGTCACTGAGCAGAGCCTCTGCCTCCTGGGCAGCTCTGTGCTGCACACAGTGCTGGGTAAAAATAAAACCCACAAAACTTGGTCCCTTCCCCAGGATGTTGCTCCTGGGGCAATCTGGAAGTGATTACTTGACACTTGAAAACTCATGACCATCATGCAGGGCCTTTTTTCTTCTGAAAGGTGACTCCCTCTGGATAGCACATGAAGAAATGAAGAGTCAAAGCACTAGGCAAAGATGCAACACTCTGTGGGTTTGTTACCAGAGTGAGTAACAGCCACATCATGTATTTACAAATGAGTAAACCTAACACAGAGGCAGGGTTGACACATGCCACCAGGGATTTGAGGAGCTCCTGAGGAATCTGGTTCATCTCTGATGGCAGAGAAACAAATAGGGGAGGTGCTACTTTCTCTTTCGCCTTACTTCCATTTAAATATTAGATAAGAAAGGATGACCAGACCATTTTTAAAAAAAAAGAAATAGCAACAGTGGTGAAGGAACGGTCTGGGCCAGAGCAGAGCCATGCAGAGACCTACAGAAACTCTTTGCTGTCTTTATTGCACCCACAAAACGTAACTCCAGCTTGCCAAAGCCCCTATGAAAATTCCTATCTTTGCAGTATTCCCAAAATATCAGCAAATTCATACTTATTTTCAGCAAACACCGAAACCTGATTCCAGCAGTAGAATTGAGGGTTTGTGAGTGTCAGTCAGAGTTAAGTTTGTTCTCACATGAAATTATGGAGCACAAAGACACACAACAACTGAAGTCCTAAAGGAGGCTCTTGTCAGTGGCCTGGGCTTTCGGACATCTCCTCATCACAGCCTGAATTAAGCCACAGATACTTTCATGTTTATAATGGTAAAACAGCCGAGACCTCAGCTGGTTTAAAACCTCCCTCCCTCAAGCTTTACATTAATAAAATTTTAAGGACTGAAACACTAAACTGGAACACATCATGGATGCCTTACAAGCCCAACATCTGAAGGGCTCAGAAGAGCCAGGGCCCCCTAATTCCCCCTGCCCTGTGAAGCTGCTGAGCTCTGCAGGGTCTCTGGGCTCCTTGGCTGGACCACACACTGTGGCTGCCAGGCTTCACAGGGTAATGAGGGCACTGCTCCCTTCTGAAGAGCCAGGGTAAGGACTTCCAGTAAGGAAATCTTCACCCAAACAACCATTTTGATGCCTGCATTCCCAAGTCACTCTTTTGATAAAATTATAGCAGAGCTCATTTCATGTAAACAGGATCTCACTCTTTCCACTGCAGCATCAGCACTTGAAATTTGGTCCAGAGTGGTTAAAAGTGATAATATCTTTGTGGTTAGGGGTGGAAAAAAGTCAGATTTACTGTGTGTTTATGCACGTCTATTTCTATGTGAATGCTGAAGTTCCCATTGAATTTCCTGAAAGAAAAGGGTGCCAAAGACTCAGGAAATGCTACTTACTCATGTAAGAAAACTCCTGTAATTTGAAAAGCGGAGATAAGATTTTGGAGAATAAAATACCCAGATTTCTTTTTTTTCTCCTATCATGCAATCAGCTTCAGAGGAAAATCTCACTGCTTTGAAAAAACGAGAAGGGTGAAAGATGAGTTTGGGTTGAAGGATTTGTGGGCTTAACTCTGGACACACTCTCCCATCCTCGATTTTCTGAGGAAGCTCTGGGAGATGAATGTGCAACACAGACTGCCAGAGCCTCCTGTCTTAACTTCATTAAGCAGAGTGCTCACAAAGTGCTAACTGGAGCCTATTATTCCCCCCATTCAGCTCACACCTGGTTCTTAGTGAGATGTTGCACTGGTTTAACACAAAGAACTACGCCTTTATTGCTCTCTGCTATTTCCTCCTCCCTCCAGCTTGAAAAACTACACTTCAATCAATAGCTGATGTCAGCGTGGGAGTAATAACCTTCATTTATAGCAGCAAGCAGGGACATCTGGACAGGCCAGGGAAGGAGTAAAGCCATCAGGATGTGCAGATTACAGCGTTTCCATAAGAGTGCTTGGTTTCAGGAAAGCTTTTTAGGGTGGAACTATCCCAAATGCTCCTTCCCTCAGCTCAGAGTTTTCCCTCTGAAGGACACAAAAAGGTCAGGAGAACTGGGACTGATAGCAGCCCAGGGGCAGGTAGTGTGTTCTTCAGTGCAGAAAAAACCAAATCCAAAGTGTATTGTAGCTGTTCAGGCCAATCCTTAAGGAAGATGAAGGGATGGTAGTGGAAAATCGAGAGTCAAGGACAAGAATTGCAACCTTAGAGTTGGGTCTGCCTTCAGGACTAAGCAATGATGCTTTCAGTGTTCCCATTTCCCTCCCACCTACAGACTGATAACAGCAATCCTTTCCTTTTTCTCTCTTATTTACCTGCCTTGAGGTCTGCCAGGTTTTTAGGGGACATGGACCATTTGTGTGTTACCTGTTACAAGCCTGGAGCTTTAGGAGCAACTCTGATGGTATTAATAATTGGTAGGGGAAGGGTACTGAAGGGTAGGACCCCAGAACATTCTCATCTATGTGTTTGTTAACAATGAGGATATAGACTATATCTGTTCAAAATTTGCCTGTCACACTTTCTAAAAAAAAATATAAATCCCTGAAGAATCCATGCCATCGATATGAACAGGCACTTAAACCTTCCCTGAACTGGGAAGTTGGTTTTATGTCAGGAACAAGTGTGAGTTTTACTCGTGGCTCTGTTCAGCTTTCTGTGGTGGAGGCTTAATGCCAAAAACCTTTTCACATGGAAGGTGTTGTAATTCCAGCCACTGGACAAAACCATTGCTTTTACTTGCTGAATTACTTCTGGGGGGAAATTCCAGTTTCATGGAGAAAGTTAAGCATTTCCACAGCAAAGATGACATTTTCTGGCAAAACCATATACTTTTTTCCCTTACCATGCCTGCTGTTCATTTCAAAGCAGAAAAATAATTTGTTTCCTTCACAAGAATTAGAAAAGAAATAAAGATGACAGCAGTTTGCTTTTGGTTTAAGAGAAATGAAAATTAAAATTATTTTGCACAGTTCTAGATTACTAAGCAACTTCTTATGATCCAGAGATATGAGTAGGGTATTTTCATCCACAAAAACAAAAAAGAGCATTCCCTTGGTTAAATAGCTATCCCTTTAGGCACTTGGATCCCTCCTCTGATATGTCAGAAATCAATTATCTGGTTATCCTCTAATTTATTAAACCCCATGTCTCGGATGCTGAGAATATTTGGAAGCTGCTGTAATGGGTTTTGTACCGGCAGAGCGATTGGTGCCAACGTATTTTGCACGACTCAGCCTGGGCATCTTGGCATCCTGACTCAATCTGTGCCCCTCTGAATCCAGTTTAATTAATGTCCAACATAGCGTGCCTTGGTGGAGCAGACAGCTGGCGGCTAATCTTGCATGACCTTGGGTGACAGACACAAGCTGGGACAATGCTAATGTGTGCCTTTTGTCCGTTGATACGGGGGCAGCCAAAAAGTCAGGGCTTCAACAACCCAATGATTAGCACATATCCACGGGGATAAAGATGGGACAGGAGATATGTCCACCATGAACATGTCTCGGTGCCTTGTGATTCGCAGACAGGCTAATGCCAGATGCAAGGCAATAGCTTTTCATTTTGCGGAGTATCTTGCACTGCTTTCAGCTAAATAATTAGTTATTACAAAGAGGGAATGTTGGCTGGGGCAAAAAGGTGGGGGAGAGCAAAGGACTTGGAGGAACTGAGAGGTCGGCTCGCTCCAGGTGCCCTCACAGCTGATAGATGTGGGCAGAGCTTGTCTTAAAGAGTGCCAGCAAGGCAGGCACCTCCTGGGAGGAGTTCAGGTATCACACAGAGCCAGTGTGGGGTTGTAGGAGCCCCAACCAACCACCCCTGCCAACATTTCTGTTGAAAACTCACTGAGACATGGAGTCAAACTCATGGAGAAAGGCTCAGAAGACAGGAAAGACTCGTAAAGCCAAGAAGTAATGAGAGAAGCTAGAGAGGACCTTTGGGACTGGCTCCTGCTTGCTCACATTCGTATGTAGGGAATTGTGAAATGTTCATAAAAACAGATTAACTTGTTCAGCAATTCTAATAAAGAAAACATAGAAGCATTAAGAAAACCATTCCAGTTGGATGGACACGGAGAAATTATGGAGGAATCATTTTCCCAAAGCATGGGGAAAACTTGCTAAAAGTCATTTTCCCTTGTCCAAATAAAACCCCCAAATTGGACATGAGAACTAGATGACCAGAAATGGAAAACTAAGGTCAATGGATCACCAGTCATATTTGTGTGGATGAAGATATAAAGTTTCATTACACTTTCCGCATGTGAGTACAACCTACTGAAGGTGGAGGAGCCTTTCTGCAGCTCAAGGAATACTAATAGCCATTTCTAGTAATAACTATTAGAAATGGAGAAATAGTAAAAAACCATTCTCTTAAATACGTTCACAGCTTATTCCTTTCAGTTCTAAACATCTTGTAAAGCTATTGCTGATGTTCCTCTGGCAATTGGAAGAGAGGCTAACGGGAAAATAGTGCAATATGTCACTTAACATAATTGGCAATGATTGCTGATGCCCTGATTTCTCTGGATTGCAGCAATTTTCTCCACCAACCTCTTACCTGGGATCCACATGACTGGTGTGGAGCAGCAACCACCAGAGAGGGCTTTGCCAAAGGCCCTGATCCAGGTTTCTGTCTGCTGCTAATATCCAAGCAAATAATAATAAAACAAACAACCCATTACTCAGAAAATAAATCTGGTTTTCATTTGCCAAATGTTTTCTCCATGCAAATTATTTTCAAGTTTCTGTTTCTCTTCCGTTCCCTTCATATTGTTGTATTCTGGATTAATACCTCATTGCTGCCAGTTGCCGCAAGCTTTATAACATGTAAGAGTGTAGCATGATCATTTTTTAATGGATATAACTTAATAAAAGTGGGTTAGAAAACCTTTGAAACATTTCCAGCAGGAGATGAAATTCAGTCTATTTCAAAACATTTCACGTTAATGAAATTTTGTTCCATTTCGTGGATTGCAGGGGATCCTGATAATGTCAAAATATTTTGCATGCTGTATGGAATATCTGAAGCTAATTTGGAACGAAAATTAAACCTTATTTAACAAACATAGCAATACATACATATGTAGAAAAGAAATAACAACATTAAAGAACACAGTGCAGGCAGCTGTTTGGGTTCCCTAAGTGTGCCCTTTGTCTTTCAAAAACAGGGAGAAATAATTGTCTTCATTTTTTTTAATCATAGTGTTATACCATTAACATATTGAGCCTCTGTCACAAAAGAGAGCTTGAGGCCTACAACTGAAGCCAACCTCAAATCACTGTGCACACTCCAACCTTCCAAAAGACCAAATAACCCTGCCCAGAAACTGCCAAACCTGCAAACATTGAGCACATCATTCTGAAAACAACACCAAACCCAGCTCGGAGGAAGCAGCAATTTTCCTTTACTCCTGAACTTTCATATAACACAAAAACTTGCTTGAAATGAGCCTTTATCAGGTCCTCGCCTCTCCATTTCAGGGGAAACAAAAGGTTTGAAAAATAATAGGCAAGTTTTTTGTTTGTTTGTTTTGCTTTCCTTCGATCTGGTACAATGTATACAAACTTGATTTTCCACTTCCTCACCAGAGTTCCTCCCTCTGACCCAACTCTGCAGTTTGCAATCACACTGCGGACAAGACTGGCTCAATCTCCCTAATAACATTACAGCCCAATTTTGCCTGAAAACTACAGCACCCAGTTGTTTTCCATTTTCCCTGCTTATCAGTTGAGCCACAAACACTCTCATTAAGTGGGATATTAACCCTGTTCCCATCTGGCTACAGGTATCTGCACCACCTCTCCAGGCTTACACATCTCCTCTCTTATCACTTCATCCTTTTGATGAAGAAGCATCTTGGAGCGGATCGATTCTCTCTGCCTTTCACAGCTGGGGTAACCTGACTGATGTCCCCTCCTGCTCTCATACAGGAGCTGGCAGATGCACTCAGGCAGGCGATTTGGGAAAACTGCATGACAGGCTCAGAAACACTTTGTGTTGAGGGGTTTTTTTTAACCATATTTCTCTCAAACAACTGGCGTAAAGTAACAGGAGGGGAGGTAAACGTGGATAACTCCTAATCTCCTCCTCGCAGGACCATCGTCCACGGGGAGAGTCTCAGGCTGAGCAAAACCGCTTCATTTCCAGTGCTGAAAGGAACCAATTGGCCTTCAATCTACTCATGGTAAAATGATAAACAAGCAAAGGTCAGATTTCAGGCTGCCAAACTATTATCAGGCCCCCATCCGCAGTATCTCTTCAGGAAAATGCATAATTGCAGGACTAATGAGTCATCTGTATACTGCACAATTAGCACAACTGCCCATGTAATCACGGTAATTGCACAGAACAAAGCATGGATGGGAGAGCCCGGCCCAGGAGTCGGGGCCAATCAGTTACAGATGAACACACACATAAATACACACACGGTGTTCGGAGGGATGGCTCCAATAAATGCGTGTGAAAACCTATTAACCACACTCCTGCCTCCCCTGTAAGGAGCCAGCATTGACTGTAGCAGATTGAAACAGCTGGAGGAGGAAGCAGAGAAGGCAACATAAAATATGCAGAAGGGAAGGATGGACGATGGAGATGTGATGGAGAGGAGTGAAGGAAGGAATGGGAAAAGCACAGTGAAAGAAAAATAAGGGATCCTTACGTGTATATGAAAAGACACAGCAAAGAAATCCATGTAGATAGCAGGTTGGGCTCCCCCAGTTTACCTATTTCTCCTCCCAAAAGAAGATAAAAAGATACATGAGAGAGAAAATACGGAACAGAAGACTTCAAACAACAGAGAATGAAGGTAGAGTGAGTCAGGAGAGGGAGACAGATAAAGCAGTAGGACTAGAGGAGAGGGCACTCTAAGCTTTGATGGCATGTTACTTCTTTTAATATATTTAAGCTCCTTTATTGCTGTATGGCTTTGGCAGACGTCCTAAATCTCTGTAAGTGTGAGAAAAAGACACATGGCAGCTATTGGGAACTCCTGGGGATTTCACTACTTAGTGAGTTTTGTAATTAAAGGCAATTTAGAAAAGGTAGAAAGAGAACATACTGTTCACCTAAAGCCACAGCCCTCCCAGAGTAAACCTCCAACTCCACAGGAAAACTGATCTTTAATTTTTACTGGAGCCAGAGATTCAAAGACCAGGAGGGAATGTTATAGGCAAAAGGCCATAATCTTGAAAATTTGGAATATTAAACTTTTATTAAAGCAAAATTAAAGGAAAATGA
>JAWWMO010000121.1:69347-104877 GCA_035047845.1 Dendrocincla fuliginosa
CTGAATTTTATCTGCTGGTTTACTGCCCACTAACACGTTGCTTATAAGAACCTTCTCCAGCTCCACACATCCCTTGCTCCTCCTTATCACCATGGCAACTTTATAACATCACTAAACTTTGTTGTCTCATCACTCCAGCACAGACCCCTGTGCAACCTCGCTACTACTTCTCTATGAATTTGCACCCATTTGCATCAATCTGCTGCTGTTTCTTTTTCAGCCAGTTATAGATCCCTGCCAGCAGCATCTCTGCTTTGTTTCTCTTAAAAACCATTTGTGAGGAACATTAGCAAAACTAACCTGGGAATCCATGCAGAGTGTATTATTTGCACCACTCACGCCCACATGCCTTTTAACCTCTCCAAAAGGTGCCTAAAAGAGCTCGAACTTCAAAAGGAAACATTTGGTCAAATTAAAATACATTCAGACTCCCTTTTGAAAAGCCAGAGCTGAGTGTTTCTCTGAACAATTTAGTCAAACACCGCAGTCCTCTTCTACTGTTAATTACCCAGGATCAGATATTAACTAATTACTTTCTGTTTATAGGCGCATTACTCAACACTTTGTTGCACATTTTGGGAGAGCACCATTCCCGACAGCATCTTCTGCCTAGAAACAAGCTCTCCCTGCATAGAAGTGAGAACCACTGGAGCACCTTGGTGAATTTCAGTCATATTATCCTTTCTTCCTGTGCTATTTGGTAATCTGGTTTATTAGATAACTATCACAAAGGTTACAAGGTCTATAACACTATTTTCCCTTGGTGCTGCATGGCTGATACATTTACAGATTCAGGTTGCATCTTGTAAGGAGGTTGAACTGCCAGACTTTTATTAGGAATGAAACATAAAACAGCATCATGTGCGAGAGTTTCTGGAAGCTCCAATGGGAAAGAAAAAACTTTGCTGGGCCTTTCCCATCTTCCTGTGAAAAGGATTTTATGAAGTTCTCAACTAACTGTTGCTTATTTTTTCTAGCATGCTAATAAGGAGATGTTTACAATTTAATGACACACTCTATGACTACACCAAATTACTTAAGTGAGACGCAGTGCCTGGGTTTGGCTCTTTGCCTGCAAGGTGCAGTCACCCCAGTTAAGGGCAGACAGTGCTGGTTTCACCTTCCGCTCCTGTTCACAGACTATTCCTAATTTGTTGGAGTTCTCGAGGCAACACAGTAGACCTGCACAATGACCTGGTGGCCTGGCCATGACCCTGCCCCTGCCTCTGCTTTCAGAAGTCTTTGCTGGTTTCTCTTGCAGCAGCTCCTGGTGCCAGGCAGCCCTGAGAACTGGCACCAACCATGGCACAGCCGGCCAGAAGCTGGTGCTTGGTGTGCATATGGATGTATATGTTTAAATACATCCACAGAGTGTCCCCACTTCACATGTGCCTCACAGGGACCTGGAGGAGAATTTGAAACTGTTTCCCGTGTCACTGAAGACAGGAAAATTTGCTCCATAAACCAGTGACAGACAGGGAAATGTCAATAACTTGCACCACTTAAGGACAGGTGGAGAGAGAGAATGCTGAAGACAAAATTATTAAAGCATGAAATAACTTCAAGGTAATACTAAGAATGGATGTACCTATCTCCATTTGTGAGCTGTCACCTGTACTTGATTTGCCACTTGCCATGTGGGAAACCAAATCTGTAGAGAACAGGAAAGACTAAATATCTTTCCTCCACATGGGCTGAAGTTCAGCCAGATGAGTGAAAAAACAACACAGTGGTTGCTGACAGCCACAACATCACACTGCTCAAGGCAGGTACATTATTCACTAAAGCTATAGCAGGTCCAAGGATATAAATTTGTCCCCGTGGAGTTTAGCTTGTATGCAACAAAGGTGCCAGTGTAAATACCCTGGAAAGGAAGCATCAGGAATTATTAACTGAGCTCCTCATCTTATTTGGCTACTTGTGCCACAGCCAAAAATTCTTTTGTGACTTGAAATCTGTTCACTCTTCACTATTCTTTAACTCTCTTCTGCTTCTCTCACAATTTGAGTGATGCCCAGGGAATTTTCCTACCTGCCTTTCAAATTTTTGTGAAGGTCCTAAAAGCCTCTTTCCCTTGCCTTTCCACCATCACGGAAACATCAACAACTGCAACTTCAGTTGCCACTCCCCTGCCAGTAGCCCCTGATGCACTATTGCTGGCTATGTATATAACTTACCTTTTCTGTTTCAGAATTTACACTTAATCTTGCAATCAGACCTATTAAAAGAGGTAGTTTGTTTAAGGAGAGAATAAATTAGTTTTCAATTAATTGTCCAAAGCTGTCCAGCACTTCTTGTTCTAGCTGGGAGCAGCACTCAGGAACTTTTCAGCAACTTGACACTGAGCCATCCATTTCCCTATCTGTACTAATATTAAGGCCACAGCATTAGTCCAAATCCTTTCATGTAGGGAAATTGAATATAACATATATATGAATATAACTCATGACAATGCCAGCAAAACATAGGTAAGGAAGAAATTCAGGCTCGGTCACTTATATATTCACATTAGTCTCATCACAATCTGTCCATCACAATGCAAAGCTTCAGAAGACTTTAGTCAAAGGACTAAGTTTAAAGATTAACACCCTGTTAAAACTTGAAATATGATGCTTATCAAACTTGTTGGCATGTAGAGGTTGAGAAGAGGTGACAGTTTGTAACATCAAATATGTGTTGCTGTGTATCGCTGAAATGATGCAAAGTGCAAAGGTTTATCACCTGGAATCCAGACCACAGAAATCCTCGACCTTAACCCACTCATGTTAGAGGTTGTCTCTTTTTAATTAACAAAGCTTTTGCTTTTGTGATATGACACCTCTGCAAATCCCACGACATCATATTGAAATGTGCAAAAGAGATTTCAGCGAAGCTGGAGAATGAACAACTTTTACAAGATCATTATGTACATCTGGTGATCAAAATTCACCAGTGCCAATTTTTGCCTGATTGTTCTCTTTTTCATTCAGTCCAGTTAATGGACTGATGGGGCATGGAGTGAAAAATACAATTTATAAAGTAGAATTGGAAAAAGCAAAAAAAGCCTGAAAGATTTTTACTTATACATTTCCTCACTAACATCCTCCACAGCTCAGGTTGCTTTATGTCATGTCCTTTCCTAGATGTAATAAATACAATAATCCACAGCTTGGGCTAGTGAGAAATACAGAGACAACAATAATAATTAAATAGGCCTTAAATAGAATGATAGGAACTGATTTTTTTTCCCCAAAAAAGTTTTTTCCTTCTAAAACTGAGCTAAAATGTTACTTTTTGAGTCAAATCTAGTACAGACTTAAACTGGACCCTGTCATGACCCACAGTGCATCACTATACACACACACACCCCCCTGTGCACAGAGCAAACACAGTTGAAACACTGCAAAAATAGGTATATACTGAAAGAAGTCACTAACAGAACAAATTGAGTTGTAAGGGAATGGCAACCTAAAGTTAATTCCCAGCTCTCCAAGGCAAAATGAAGGCCTAATTAAGATCTTTGGCCAAGCTTTAGTAGTTATATAAAGAAGGCACATATGCATTCTCCTCCCTGAAGATGTGTAATTACTGCAAGCCCAGCAGACTGGGAAATTAAGAGGAAGCCCCCCTGTGTTACAGGCCCCAGCTTGCCTGTTACCTGTTTTCCTGCTGATTATCTGGAGCCTTGGCCTCCGCCAAAAATCAAGATGAAATTTTAATGCAATGCAATTTCCTCGTTTTCAAGAAGGAACTTGTGAATGCAAAACAATAACCCAGTCCCACTGCAACTTCCACTTGTGCTGCCTCTGACTCCTGAACAGCACCAGCAACCTGACTGGAAAGGAAATCCAGTGGTCCTGTCAGCCACAGCTGCTACAAATAAGATGCAAAGATGACACGATTTCACCAATTTGTAGCAAAACTCTAAATAGAAAATATATTTTTTGAAGAATACAAAATATATATCTGACAGCAATACTATAAAATCAAATACTGAACACTATAACCACCTCACCTGTGTTCCAGCTAAACTGAACTGGTCCATGTTTCACTGGGAAATGAAGTGTTTGGAAGGCAGGGAATAAAAATTGATTAAAACTAATTTGACATAAACCTGTTTTGAATGCCTTGATATCTGTGGGATTTGGGTTATGCCCTTTCAATCAAGTGCACGTACTCTGACGTATAATCAGGAAACACAAGCAGAAAACAGTAGAAGTTTTATTCCCCCAGATGAACAACATGAGCAGTGTTTATCCTGGGATAAGTATTTATGCCAGGTTCCTCTGAATTACTGGCTTACAAAATCCTCCTGGGGCAAAGAGAACAATGACCTGAGCTCTAAGTCTTACGTGCCATGTTGTCATTTTGGGGTGCAGGAGAAATGTATTTCATGTACCCTGAGATGCTTCCATTCTCAGGGGGGAGTTCTGAAATACTTTCTGTTCTTCCTTTTGAGCAGCCCACCTTCTGCTTGAAACCATTTAGCAAAAGCTCATCTGTGGATGCAAACCCGGTTGGAGAGATTTTAATCCCTGGCTTGGGATGTATCCATAATTACTATTGTTGTTGTCTCTCACCAAGATGAGTCACCATCTGGCAATGAACTACAGTCCAGGAAACTTCTATAACTTCCCCTTAATTTAATTCTTCAGGTTTCTCACCCTTGTTTAGGATGATATTACCAGAAACCAATCCAGATGTTATAGGGAGAGGCAGGAGATAAGTAGTTACGATAAGTAGTAGCTTAGACAATTCTCTGGAAGGTTTGGATTCACAACAGGTACTTTCAGACACAACTGCAAGCAACTTAAAGAGTTCTTTTAACCGGAGAATAATTAAATGAATAATTTATACAGGTCAGGATTCAGCCAAGCATTTAACTACACAGTTAACTTTAAGCACATATTGAAATCCCCTGCAAGTGGTTATTAGCACGTATGTTAAATTCAGTCCTGTTTCAGAATTTGTGAAATCAATGCCTGATGCACGAAGGAGAAAACACATCTGTCATACAGATAGATACTGGACTGTAGGTCTGCATCTGTTTGGTCTTAAGTAGGTTTGAGCTGGGATTTCAATTAGGTTTGAATAAACTGCACCAATGCTAAGCTAAAGTATCCTAGAGCTCACTTGTGAGAAAGCATTACTATTAAATTTGGTTATAGGAAATAATTTCCCCTCAGAAAAAATCAAAATAAATAAATAAGTAGTAAAGGGTGGGGGGGGGGAAGGGAGAAAAATTGAGTACATAGTTAAAATTAGACATCAACCTTAGAGATTTCCCAAGCACCTCCACTCTCTGGTGTGGGCAACTCTCCAACCTGAGAAGCAAGCATGTTTGCAAAGGCCTGGAATTCTTTGAATTCTGGCAACTGAAGTTCAGAGGTGATCTCTTCATTCAAACAGAGAACTCCCTCATGCCCTTCTACCTTTGAAGACACTTTGGATCTCTGCAGGTTATTAAGAATTTTGGTGAGTGACTCTGGCCTTCTCGAGTGGCTCCAGTCATCCTTTTCCTTTTCTCAGTGTCCCCTGCCAGGGTCACACTGGGGTAAGAAGATGATTGGCAGCATTTACAAACTTCTTCAGGCTCCCCGGGCTTAGGGCACTTCCCTCACAATCCACAGGGCTTTCCTCATGAACACCAGACATCCACAGTCCACTTTTGTGGTGATCTTTACATAGGAACTCCTAAGCAGGCCAGTGCAGCTCAGGGAGCCGAATCTAACACGTTTTTGACATGCATTAGGGTGTTTGGTCCTACATGTACAATGTGGTCACTCGGAGCTGAAAGGGTCACAGTGTCCTGTGTTTGTCAGATCACTCAAAGTCACTGGTTTGGCTGGAAAAGTCTTAGGCATAAAATAATTACTTATTTAAGAAGCATGGAACTGCAATAACAGGACCAAGTCAGAAAAGAACCACATATATTATTTAATCCTTAACAATACTCCTGAGCTGTTCCTGCATCTCAGCTCGTGAGTTGGCCTAATTGCTCCCTCCTATGACTTGGGCCTGGATTTCGCAGTGTGATGTGTCTCTCAGGCTTATCTGCAGGGACATACTGGGAGCTCATCAGGCTGTGGTCATTAAAGATGGATTTTAAACCTGCTCAGAGCCCCTGGCTTTAGTGAAGCACAACCACTTTTTTCCTGCTTCCCTGAATCCCTTTTTTTCTGTGAATGGGCACAACGATATCACATGAGACCATGGGAGCACTCCCCTCCCTTCCCTCTCCTTAGAGTGTTTTAATTAACATTTCTATTATACAGACTCATTACCACATTCCTGGCTTCGGCTTTAAACTGGTCATTCTTGTTACAAGCCCTCTAGGACACGGTGGTAAAACTTTACACATCTTATATTGTACCAATTGTTAATCACAGGTACATTTCAGTGATTGAACCCCAGTAACTGCTACCACTGTGAGCCTAACACTTAAACAGAAACAAATGACAGCACTGGGGGCAGTGGTACCTGTGTGGTGTGACGCTCTCTCGACCCCATTAGTTTTATAGGACCCTTTGGGGGCTTCATCACAACTGCAGCAGTTCCACAGCCCCACTGTGCCTGACCAAGTGCTTCTGTGGCAGAGCAGGTGTGTTGGATGCCCTTGTTGAGAAGAGCAACTAAATCAATGGACGATCAAAGTAGATAACATGGATGCTGGTTGTTAGGAAATCCTCCTCAAATAAGAGCATGAAGCAAATCAGAAAATATTTCTTGGTAGGGATGGGGGTGGCCAGCACAGTTTCCCTGCAGTAGGTTTTGGACAGGCAAAAGAAGAGCTGAACTTGGGTAAATTGTTGCAGTGGGATGTTTTTAGCCAAGAAAAGAACAGGCAGAGAATAAAAGCAGGGATTACATCTCCCAGATGGACTTTGGCTCTCCTGCATCAACCTGGTAGAGCCAGAAAAGCAATGTGGCTATAAAGTATCTTGGTTGGTATCACTGGGTCAGTTTGAACTGTCCAGACGTCCTGTGTGGGTGGAAGAAAAGCCTTTTCTCTGCTAAGAGCAGTCTAAAGGCACTGCTGGAACATCTCTGGCCTAACTAGATGCTGGTTGGGTTTCAGTACTTTTTGCTGATAGCACTTCACCCTTGTTGCATTTGCCTGGGCTTAGGGGGTGATTAGTAGGCGTTTTATAAGAACATGGAACAGCTGAAATAGGGAGCTGAAAGGGAGGCTTTATGTGCAGGCTTAGCCTAGCGGGAATAAGATCTTTCTTAGATCCCTCTAATTGCTTTAATAATTAAGAAACAACTTTGCTAAGCTACATTTTACTTGCTTTTAATAAAACCAATCATGTAGAGCCAAGAGCTTAAGCAGCACTTCAAGTGCAGAGAGAGAAAAACACATCCCTCTCAATCTGAGCCTTCAGGAGAAATTAATGAAATGTGTGTGAATAACTAAACTGAATTTTAAAAATCTGTTCTATGTTCAAGAATTCCTTCCTTCTATGCTGACAAAACCAATGGCATTGGTCAGTAAGTGTCCTAACCATGCTATTCTGGGGACTTCTGGCTGTGATGCACGAGGACACGTGACCACGTACTTCACTTTGAACAGTTAAATGATCCCATTAAACTCAATGCAACTACAGTTAGACCTAAAATAAAGCATGTTCTCCAGCCATTTTCTTCTGGAGGCCTCTGCTTTCCATTGTTTACATAAGCCAATAAATTTTCACTCTAAGTTAAAATGAGCCAGGATTTTCATATTAAAGACAATAGGGGACCTCTGATTTGAAGGGGTGGAGGCTTGGCAGCTTCGTATCTCAGACTTGGCATTGGAGAAATAACGCTTGAAAACCACCCATATGTGTCTTGAAATGAAGGGGAAAGCTCTGATCTCGGTCAGGCTGCAATGAAACCCCAGGGTGGCTACAATGAAGAAACACCCTCTCCTCCACTGATCCCACTGAATATTTTTATGTTTGGGGTTTTCCCTTTACATTTCCTTTTATCCCTGTGTTCCCAGGGTCACTCTGGATCTGGCTCAGTTAGGAAGCCTTTATGGAATATGAGATGTTTGCATGGTGAAAGGAAGTAACCACGTGAAAAGCATCTACTAAGGCCAAAATTAAGTGCCATTTATTAAATCTGACGCATCCCAAAATTCAGAGGTGTTTGAGCCACAATTAAGGAAATAAATAATATAACTATGAAAAAAATGGCTCAACTTTTTATTTCAAACCTTCATGCTTAAAAAGCATTAATTTTTTAAAAAAATTACTATTAAAAGTGTTTCATCATCAACCTACTTTTGGAGATACTTCCTTTTAGCTGCATGATATCTCAAACAACAAACACATTTTCTGTGTCCAGTTACCCACCTACCAGGGATAGTAACATTCAAAATATTTTTTTTTTTTGGGGGGTGGGGGGAGGAATAAAAAAGCCCAACAAATGCTGCCACGAATTGCACCTGGAATAAAACACACTTGCTGCACCACAGCGAGAGAAGGCTGTGAAGTTTGTGTTGCTGGAGGGTTAAACATCAACCTGGCAAGGTAGGAATTGCTGTGCCTTTGGGAAAAATCCCCCCAGCAGTCCCAGGGAACTGCCAAACCCAAGAACATCGGCGCTGTAGCTGCTTTCCCTGTCACTAGATGTCACTGTACACACAAGCGTGCGCCTGGACCGCGGGCAGCCTGGCACGGGTGGCACCTTTGAGCACTGCCCTGGGGCTTTGGCTTTTGGAATCTGCACTTGCATCCATTTCAATTTTCACTCTGGAGCAGAAGTAGATTTATTCGCTTTCGCGGCAAATGTTTCACGTTTAATTTGAGGGATAATTCCTTCTTTTCCCCCCCCCCTCTCTTTCAGCTTTGAAAGTTCCGTTCGTGTGGGATTCCAGGGCATTGCAGCTCAAGCTGGACCGAGGAGCAGCTCCAAGAGGAGCTGGCATTTGGGCTGCTGCAGAAAGGGAGCTCCTGCTCACACCCCTAGGGTGGAGTTGAAGGGCACCGTGAGCTCAGTGTGCAACCAAAGAGCAAAACCTCAATTCAAGCCTGAGTGACTAACAATCAAAGGAGAGCCAATGTGCAGTGAAGGTACCAACATCAGTCTCACGTCACTCACAGGTGAGCCCATTCCTCCCGGGTGCAGACAGCCAGAGTGGGATGCACCCTGCTAAAACGCACATCTTCTGTCAAGACTGAAGCTCAGCCTAAAGAGAAAACCATCTTAAGACCTACTTATCTTAGTGTATCATCAAAGTCCTTTACCCTCATGATTATATTATCCATCTGTGTATTATCCCTATATCCTTATGAATTATCCAGGAATGCATTCATATCTATTATCCATCCATACCTTGGAAAGGAGTTGACAACATTTTGGCCACAAATGTCTCTCAAAGAGTGACTTTTCTGTGAGTATCTTGTGAGATTTTTTGACTAAGTCACATAATTTGTACACCCTCTGATTGGAGACTAAAGCAATAAGAAGGAAATGAAAATCAAAGTGATTTCAAGGCAGCTGCACCAATTTCTCATTAAAAGATACTTCAAAATAGCTGTGTGATTTTTACTTTTTGGCAAACCTCCTTTTGGACAAAATTCATTTACTTAAACATTCACAGATATTAAATTACACTAGTCACACAAGGAATTAAAGTGAATGCACAGGGATAGACATTAGCTGTTGTAAAGCAACACTACTCCAGAGACTTCTGATTTATATCAGTTAGGAATTTGGCGAGCAGGTTTTATTTGGTTCCATGTTCATAGATGATTTCCCATTCATCCAGATTTACTCGACCTTGTTAAAATTCTCTTTAACAATTTTAGAAAGGAAGCTCTGTAAACCACTGACTGTATTTTTTTTTTTTTTTATAAGAGGTGATACATTTGCAAAGAACATTTTTTGTGATTTCAAGATAGGCTGAAGTGTGGGAAAGATACTGAATGGCAAATACTGATTAAAGTATCTTGATCTTCAGCAACCACTCAGTGTAAGAGGAATAAAGGACTGTTTTATGGGTCCACATCCTTTGCTATAAGATCTACTTATGGTATCACGCTGGATTTGCTAAATAATTAGAATCAAGGCACACAAGGGTAGAAAGACTGCAGCAAAACCAGCATCTTCACACAGAAAATTCCCACTGATAAAATCTGAATTTGCATTTTGCTTGCACTAGGAAAAAGAATCCCTGTGCTGTGACTGGAGGAGTGTCTGAGCATTTCCAGCTTCCTGCAAATGCTTCTAAATTCTCAATGTGGTCTACAGCACGCATTTCTGCATGGGATTTTGACATTTGCTTTCAAGAAATATGTATACATATAAATTGACATGAAATATTGTCTGCTCAGAGAGAATATGAACACGAACCAGTCATTGCAAAAGGCATTGATGAAGAAATTCCAACATAATACCAACATTTACGCATTACTTGCCTGGCTACAGAGCACCAGATTGCTGAAGGATGAACCAATATTTTCATCCTGCTACTTCTGTCAGAAGACAAGTGGTAGTGCTCATCTTTCTCTTCCCTCTATCTCCAGATACCCCACAGTTTCTTGTTTTTAAAGGAAAAATAAATCTCTACAGCCTTTTGCTGGAGACAGAGGAGTCCATAGTACCTATCAAGGCTGACCCAGACCCCCACATACAAACCATTTCACACACTTAGCAGGCGCTCTTTGCAACGCTCATCTTGTTTGACATCTCAGCATTAAATAACCTTTGTTCTTCTTAGTTTCATTTTAGTTTGTGGCAGGCAAAAACCAACATCTGACACATTCTACTCCCTTCCTTCCACACCAGCTTCACCCTGCCGTGGCTTAGCTCAGAAAGCAATTTATTTTCATGTGCCAGCCCAGCACCTCAGTTCAGCAATAAATTAATTTCATTTTCAGCAGTATATAAAATTGAATGAGAAGAGTGGAGCAGAATAAACGTTTTAGTAAATGAAATACTGTCTGAGTATTGCTAAAAATGCTCCAGAGGCTTTGTCTAATACCCAGTGCATCACTGCAGGCTATTGATTGGGTTTAGCTCCAGAACAACATGGGCAACCCCATCATGTTCGTTTTCCAGCTACAGAATTACCCACAGAAATAAGAGCACTGGAAAGAAATAAACCTAACAAGCCACTTGCAAAGACACCATAGTTCTCCTAGAAATACAAAAAAATATCCTTCAAAGTATTCTTTATATGAAAAGAGCATCATTACAAATTCAGGGATTGCTAAAAAGAAAAGGGCTTTGGAAATAATTTGTGACAGAGCAAAAAAATGTGAAAGGGGCAAAAGTGCTCTGTTGGCACCTTCTGCATCTCAGAGCTGTCTGGTAACAGGTACCCACCCACAAGTGACACCCAGTTCCACATCCCCAGCTTTTGGGGAGCTGGCTCTTGTCTTGGAGGATAATTGGGCTTTGGGAGCTGACTGCACCCCCTCCCCAGGGTCTTGTAACCGAGGCACACACAGGAAAATGGTCCCACTGGAGGTCCTTGTGAGACTTTCAACAGTTACAAAATGTCCATAAATAGTATATCCTCTCACATCCATCTGCAAAGGGCTGGACAGGTACAGGAAAGGACAAATCCTCACTTATCCTTTTCCTCCAGGGCACTGCAAAGCCCTCCATGGAGGTGTTACCTCTGGAATCCTCCCCCAGCCAGGCAGGTCAGGATGAGACACGTGTAAAGGGCTGGATCAAGCACTGTGGAGCAGCAGGGACAAGGGGTGTAACTACCACTGGCAAGAAGATGGGAATCAGAGTGAGGACAGGAAGGATTCAGCTGATGGAACCAAAGGGAAACCCACACGAAGCCTCTACTGAGGCGGGTGCTCTGCACCAGAGCCTCGTAACTAAAGTGTGATTCTAAGAATAATGAGATCATCCACTGTGACAGTGTCACCCACACAAGACCTGTCTATTCCAGCAGCATTTAAAAGATTATTTCTGGAGTTCACAGCTGATCTTCTGTGCAGGAAAAGCATCAAATCCCACTGCTATTCACAACTCAACAGGGAGAGAGAAATTAGGAGTTCATGCAGACAGACAGCTTTCTCCTCCTGCTGCATCTGAGGTTTATTCATCCACCACTCTTGTGACCTCAGGCTCTAATGCTAATCCAAATGATGAAGAGATGCCTTTCCCTTGATATTGGGGGGTGGAAAAAGGTGAGCACACTGAACCAGGACTTTGTATGGCAACTTCAAAAGCTGGGAAAACTCTTCCATTAACCAACTTTTAAATGAAGTTTGTTCTCTCCTGCTTCAAAACGTCTCCTTTAGCACATTTGCTGATGAGTAATCAAGGCAGTGGCTCGTGTTTAGACCTGGGGGAAGGAAATAAAGGGTAAGAATCCAGAAGTAGGAGAAAGGAATAAGATTTCTGATGTTGCTCTGGGAGATGGCAGCCTCGAAGGGGTCAAGATTCAGCCCTACAAATTTATCTTTAGTAGAAAATACCATGACAGAGGGATCCCAGATATTTCTGCATAGTCTGTTGAATTCACATAACCAGGCAGTGATGGCTCACTTGTCTGGTAAACCTGTGGGAAGATTTCTCAGCTGGTTTGGGATAAGCCTTTGTCAGCCCCAAGGTCAGCTCCTTCAAGACTGGATGGTGTTTGCTGGAACACCCTTGGATTTTGTCTCTGGTGCTACTGGGCTCTTGCTGGATCTGTTTGCCACGTTCCACTGACTAATACCCTCAGAGCTGGTTTTTTAAGTTCTTTAAAGCAGGTGCCAGTACAGCCCATTCCTGACAGCTGTTTTTCCACCCAGGCCTGCTGTAGGATAGGTGAGGTATCACCTGCCATCAGCACATCAGGAACTCATTCAGCTGTCACACCACCTTCTTTTATTGTGCTGTAACTGCCCTGTGGTGCATAAAACCATCCCGGAGCAGTTGGCCTGAGGCAATTAGTGGAATCCCTTTCCCCCATACAGGGAATAAATAAAAGTTCTGTCACCACCAAGTCAGCTGTGGAACAAAGCTCCAAGGCCATTTGCTGAAGCAGGTGACCAAGAAAGCAAAGTTGCTGAGCCACTAATGTACTGTGATGGAAATAAGTGTATGATACAATTTGGCTGCCAGCACCCTTAATTACAGGACATGGCATCATTTGATTCACAATGGAATAAATGGTTATATTTATATATTTGGAGGTCTGAATGAGGATTTCCTGATTTCCTGATGAAGTCATTCCTTTATTACAACAGCACCTTTCGTGGCTCTCTACAGTTAGGGTCAAGTCAGCATTTCCATTAAAAATATCAAACCTATTTTCAGGGCCTTGTTATTATTCATTTATATAAAATCTCTACACCGGATGAGACTTGGCACAACAGGGCCTCAGTCCAGGGTGGAGAGAGAGGTGGAGATGTTTCTCCCTTCTTTGCTTTAAAAGGACAACTGCTAAGTAGCAGCAAGTGATGTCTTTTAAAGACTAATAAATCCTGCAAAAGCTTTTTGCTGTAAATCCTAAACACAAACTTCTGCTCTGGAGTACATGGAGGGAGAATATTAAGAACAATTAAGCACTTATGCCTGCTAAAGTAACTGCATCCCATGTGCAGCGACTTCTTTTCCAAGAACAGTTTTACAGTGCATTTTACTAAGTGGAGACTCCACACATTTAATACAACAGGCTGTAGATGAGGGCTCAGCACAGTAAACAAACTGGGGGTTTTACTCCAGCACTGCTCTTGTATTCATGTAAATGCAGATAGTTCTCTCAGAAGCAGCAAACCTCTGCCAGGCAGAGCAGGAGTGAGGCCCAGTGTCCTCGGCCCAGGAGCCCTCAAATAGGAGCTTGTAATGACTTCAAAGGAGCTGTTGTGCTCTTTCATGGGAATAATCAATGTACAATGCAACCTTGTTTATCCAAAGGGCTCAGGTGACACTTAGGACCTCCTGATAAAAGGTGGTGGGGATGAAGGAAGGAAAGGTTCAGATGGGCGTTCCGAGATTACCCTCCAGGGGCCAGGAATCACCTCTGCCTGCTGAAAACTGGGACAATATGTACCCAAACCCCTTTGGCCAGCCCTCTCTCTGCAGGAGACACTTTTTGGAACTCAATCTGGTCTTAATAGAAAGCTGCTGCCCCAGCTCACGGCAGCCACATGGAGACAGCATTGCAGTGGAGAGCTTTATTGCAGACACAAACAGTGTCAGTGCAGAAAGGATATTTGTCCAGGACTTCTGCAACGGGACACTGCTCCTGCCATGCCCTGGGGTGCCTGACCACATTCCTTTACACAGCTGGTTTCTTCCATACAGCCTTAGGAGGCTGCAGAGGGAGCCTCTCCACACTCTGCCCCACCCTCAGCCTTGTCCAAAATGCCATGCTTGGAGAGTCAGAGTCCTGCGCCTGCAATGGCCAAGAAGGGTGGAGGAACTGGAGCTGTCACGAGCTAGTTGACTATTTAATTTCTTTCTGCTTTGTGCTTTCTTTTATCTGCTGCTCTTGGGACCAGAGCCCTGGGGCAGTCAGGCTTGATTCCACTTGTGCTCTGCAAATGCCTCCTAAGGGCTTTTCCCAGAACACAGACCACCTGAAAAGAGATCTACTTGGCCAAAATTTCACACCCACACACAGGAATTTTTGATTTCCTAAGGACTTGCCCATTGACTGATCATGCTGTGTGCGCTACTGGTAATGGTCTGGCCTCTTGCTTGGCTGTACCATGTTCCTTTTGACACATTATCATGGCTCTTCTGCTGTTTCTGTTGATTCAAATTGAATGGGAAATACTGGGCCGTGTGCTGTTCCTGGAAGATGGCAGATGGGGTGGAGTTTAGAACGCTGTGTAGCCTAATTAAAGGGAAATGAAGGACCAGAGATTACAAAGGGTTTATTTATGCACAGGCTGAGAGTAAGATTGCCACCTGTACTTTAAATTTTGACACTGTTCTGTTCTTATATTTTACAGACCCTGTGAAAATCAAAGATGCTGCAGCAACTGCGTCTTCAGACTTTTGGTGACGGAGGTCACTGTAATGTAAGAATTACTGTTTGGGTGTTTTGCTTTGTAAAGCAAGATTCCTGAGCTAGAAAAAAGCCCCATAAAAAACACACCCCTTCCCCCCCACTCCACCCCGCTCCATCCATCCATCCCTCCCAGCAAAATATGAGAAGATTTTCTCTTCTTATTTAGTGACATGGAGGTGTTAGGACTTGGGGGAAAACGAATCAGAGGTAGGAAGGATTAGATGAACACTGACTTGTTCATCTGCTATGTCTCTGCCACTTCACAAAGTCAAGCTCACAGGCATTTTGGTCACAAAAGGAGAAGCTTTCTAACATGACTCTCCTCTTGGCACCAGCTCTGTGTCCACCAGATCTAACACACTCCCAGGGCGTGATGAGCTCAGACTTACTGAAAACTGGTCTAATGGAAATGGTGTTTTCAAACCCTGTACATCAATGGGGACCATTTCAGAATGTCTCCAGGACGTGCTGTACAGATGTGCCAGAAGAAACTACAAGATGATTAACCTCGAAAGCATTTGTAATGCAGGCAGAATCCCGGGTAATTCCTTTCCTTGAAGCGTAGTCAGTGCAGCCTGGCTAAGGATATTGCCTTTTCATCCAGAACAGTCCCATATAGCACAACCAAACGTGAGTAACAGGAATGGGTAAAGCAGCTGTTACATTCCCCCAAATTCTACCCAAGTCTTAAATATTCTATCTGCTGCTTATTCAGAGCCTCATAGTCAACAGAAGAAACCAAAGTCAACAGCTACTACAAAATGGGTTTTCCTAGGGCTCTCAGGCTCACGGTGAAGAGGGGACGCCTCCCTGATCTGCTCAGGTTTGAAACAACGTTCTGTGCCTTTGGCCTCACTTCCATAGCCAATATCATCAGCCAGTGATCACCTTCCCTCAGGTCATCATCTGTTACTCAGACAGATTTTGTGCTCTAAATGTCACACACGGAAATCCTTGATGTTTTCTTTGTGGAAATCTGCTGGTCTAAGTGGAATGGAAGGACTTTGAAACATTGAGTGTTTGTAACAAATGTTTCATGCTCACTAACGTGGACCAGAAGCCAAAATTGCTGCCCTCAGCAACATCCTCCTGTTGCTCTATCCGTCTGTGAATGCAAACCCACTAGTGCCACCCCTTCTAACCTAAACACACTCAGTGCAGGATCCCACCCAGCTCCAGGACTGACGCTGTCTCCAACAACGACCAGCAGCACAGACCTGGGGACAGAGCACGAAAAACATGTTGATAACCTGAGCACACTCAGCAATGTGCCTGATGAACACAGGCTTTAGGTAAAAGACAGAGAACACCAAAAATGCTGTTTGCATTTTGGAAACTTTATGTGCTCTTGGTGAAGTGACCTACAGCTTAAGGAATCCCTAAGAACTCATTAGTAGGTGGTGTCTCATATAGCTCCACTGAGACTGAAAATGAGAAATAAAACACAGACTCTTTGGGAGAGTTGCCTGTATATTTCACTGAAACATTGAGATTTACAAGTGTTTCCTATTATTTATCATTTTATATATTTGCTTTTTTGAATTCCAAGGTAATGGGCCAAGTCTAGGAAGACTAGAGCAGAATCCAACCAAACCAGAAAAGAAAATTAAATCAAATCGTCACTTTGCTAAACACAACTCAAGCCCACAAAAGCAAGAAAAACCAGCACTGAGGCTCAAATGCCATCCTTGCCTCGGTGTGCTGCCTTTCAGGGAGTCTCCAAGGTAGGGGTGATTGCACAGGTCACACACAATGCCCAGGCACCACAAGATGGGTCAAGGAGGGAGTCCCAGCCTTAATTCCACATGTCGCTCCTTCTGTGGTTTCAAGTCAGAGTCTCAGTGTTAGCACAACCTATTTTTTGTGGTTTAATAAATCACATACTTTAGCTTATGTAATGACTCAGAGTGAGTGATTGTATTCTCTTCTGGCCCAGAGGTGATGTGATCATATCCCAGCTCTGTAAGGCAATGGAAATCAATGGTTGCTGCTGGATTCATTTCAGGCAGGCTGGGGTGTGTGGAGGTGGTAAGGGGCTGGCTCAGACTTTGAAAGTTTACTAGTTCCAGATGGAGTTGTTTACAAAAAATAAAACATTTTTGAATCAGCTTGTGGTTCAAATCTCCTTCCTGACCTTCCCTTACCAAAACAGACTAAAAAGCCATGGCTGAGTCCTTCTTCTGACTGACAGCCCGTAACACATGATCTACTTTTCTCCTTGTTTTAAAACATTTTGTGAGTCCAACTACCTGCTGAAGTTTAAACATCCTTAAGAGCTGCACAGGGATGTGAAGTCACACGCTGCTCAGTGCCAAGGTTTGCTCTCCTGCACATCCAGCAGTGAAACCTGAAGCTGCTTAGCACTGCACATATCCTCCTCATTAAAAGGCTTTCCCATTACACAGGACTCTCTTGCATGAATTACTTTGGCACCCTGATAGATTAAATCCCTTTGAAATTGTCTCCCTTACACCACATCTCTGTTGCTGAGAGCCAGGGGGAGGAGCGGAGGAAGATTTGCCTGCATTGCAAACTTCTGGGCTGCAGAAGGAGCAGAAGCAGCAGAGCAGAAGCAGAGAGCAGCCTGAGGAGAAGGCTGAAGAGAATTCATTGCAGGAACCGTGTCTGAAAAATGTAACCTAGATAACAATTTGAAGGGGGCTTATTGCCCGTTTTCTAAAAGAATCAAATCCATACATCATGTGTCTGGCATTGTTTGTACTTTGGGGGCAGCTTATAAGAAGCCAGCAAGAATGGTTGGGTTTCCAGACAGGGTTGTCCAGCTGTGATGGACAGAACCCCCCACCCCTGCCCTCTTCAGAAGGCATCCCTCCCCTTTGAAAATGTGGTGCACACAGTCTCCTCCCACGTAACACCATCCAGCAGGCCCTCATCACACCCATTTTCAGGGGCTTAGATTCACAATATGTGCAAAGATGCCAGTGGGAAATCTGTTTTGGTGGTGTCAAAAGCAAAGGAGCAGCATAGCTGCCTGTAAGCATTTGGGGGGGACTGAGGCGTGCATGGCAAGTGTAATGTGCCATGTGGCATTTAGCAAAGCTTTCAGAGAAACTGAACAACCAACCAACAATGTCTGGAAAAGTCTTCTGAAGAGGAGCGGGAATTAATGGATTTGCCCCATGTAGTTTTGTGTCAATTTTCCCACTTGTAAACCTGTGACTTTTCTGCCTGAAGACATATAGAAACATAGGGTGAAAACTGTTTCCTTACCCAAATCCCATGTCTCACAAGTCCAAGAGAGAAAGACTCCAAGAAATAAAGTTTTAAAGCAAAAATAGCTCCCTTCAACTTCACAGCATACAAAAACACTGCTCTGAAGTGCTCAGAGACTGCATGAAACAGAAGTGAGAATTCATCCTTCTGGAGAATAATGGAAAGAGGGAAAAAAACCACTTCTAAGCTGCCTTTGCTCCAGCATCCTCTAACCAGCACTTCACATATATCTTTTAGCTGTAGTGTTTCACACATCTGAACTTGAAGAGCATTTTCATATTTCCCTTTGAATTATTATGTTTTTCTTGGTTCTCATTACAGCAACGAGGGGACCCAACAGCCATCATAATGAAAGGCAGAGCGAGAATGAACAATAAGAATTGCAACTTCCCACCAAAGCCTGTGAAAAAAACAATTATGGCTCTATCTGAGAAGTGGGAGTGTGGGCTGGGGGAGCAGCAGCCACCCCAGCTCACAGGGTCTGTGCCCACCCCATGTGTTGGTTCCCAGCCTGCAGCCTCCTGGCTGGGACGTGCCAGTTTGTGGGAGCAGGCTGGAAACCATGGCAGTGAGTGGATTCAGGCTTCAAAATAAACCCGTGAAATCATAAACCCAGATCCATTCCCCCATTTCACTTAAAGAAGGCCTGTCAGGACAGCACTGAGGGGCTCAGCAGGGTGAGAATGAGAACCTGGAAGAGAAGCTCCTTAAACCACTCTTGCTGCCCCAGTTACAGCTTGGGACCCTGGTTTCCATGCTGTCATTTGGGATAAAGAACAAAGGATCTGCACTGCAAAAGCCCCAATATTCCTCCAGTGGGAGCAGGAGAATGGCTCAGCTGAGCTTCACCCAGCTCTACCCATTGCTTTGCCTCTCCAGTCACAGTAATTTGATTGAAGCCCTCTGTACACAGTATGGACTCCACACTGAGGCTCTGCTTCCCTACTTGCATCAATTATTCTCCTGCTTCCCTCCCTGCCACCCCCTGGACTCCTGTATTTCAACATTCTCTCTTAATTTTCCTTTGGAGTTAAAATAAACCTTTTGAAAAGATATTTTCTTTCCAGTGTCACACTACAATGTAGACCAAGTCTGCATTTGATTAGTAAATTCATCCCACGCTGGTGTTTTTGTATCCTTAGTTTCATGTACATTTAATGAAATGCCCTTGTCACCACCTTTTTTTTTGCTTTTTTTTTTAAAGGAAGATGTGTGCTAAAGTGATAGGAATATCCTTGATGCAGAACGGAAAAGGAATTGTGAAGTGGTTAATAACCAGAAATTTCCAGAAGAGGCAGCAGAAGAAAGAGACAGGCAGCAGGCACATGGGTCACTGGGAACTTCTGCGTCTTCCAGCCATGTTTGTAGGCATGTAGACATTTGAAAATGTCTGGGATGCTTCCGGCTGCCTCTGAAAACTGGAAGGAGATGTCATTGTCAGTGCCTCTGCTCCAGAAGCCTTTCTTCCAGCCCAGAGCCAACAATAACCCGGAGGCTGCTAGCCAAGAGCAGGAAGGGAGCCAGGAGGCAACACTGATAACAGAGAAGAGCCAGGGAAGCAGAGGAGGGAAAGGGAAAGCAAGGTGGCATAGCCAGAGGTGCAAGAAGTCATAAGGATCATACACCTGGAAAATTTGGGCGGATAACAACAAAAAGAAATAAAGAAGGTAGGGAAATAATTGCCCCAGAGTAAGGCTATGCTAGGGAAACGTTGGGACATGAGGGTACAAAGGGCAGTGAGAAAACATGTAGGGACGACAAGGGAAGGAGCTGATAAAGAAGCAGAAATGGGAAGAGGAGAGGGAAGTGTTGGCAGGCTGTGGCTCATGAGTTTCTGGGCTAAAGCCAGTGACTCTCCCTGTAAGAGTTGTGGAGGGAAGAGAGAGGGTAGAGAGGCACCTCTGGCACGGCAGACCCCTTTTGGCTACTGTTGGGATATGTCCAGAATGAAGACAGGATTGCAAGAGAGGGAGAAAATTATTTTGCATAACCCAGGTACCACCTTTTACCCTCAGGAAACAGAGGAGGAGCCCAACAGAGAGACATCCTACAGCTCGTGTGAAATGCAGCTCAACAGTCCCTCCCTTCAGACTGGGCTGTGTCCATCCCTCTGCACTTGTGTCCTTCTGGCACACACGATGCTTAGTGCACGCCTTTGCAGGGCCACCAGTATTACCAGCATCAATTCAGACACATCCAGATCCTTTTTATAGTAAAATGCTTCACAGCTGTGTTTGCAG
This sequence comes from Dendrocincla fuliginosa, assembly GCA_035047845.1. Classification (NCBI taxonomy): domain Eukaryota; kingdom Metazoa; phylum Chordata; class Aves; order Passeriformes; family Dendrocolaptidae; genus Dendrocincla; species Dendrocincla fuliginosa. Next base: position 89,760 of record JAWWMO010000121.1, read on the forward strand.
GTGGGTTATACTGGGGCAGGCAGGAACACAAGCAGCAAAGAATAAAAGAATAAAAACACTGAGGGGGTTCCATAGTTTAGTCAAATTAGATATTCTATCAGGATCTGTCAGCATCCTTTCCCCACATTTCCCTCTGCGCCCAGAATCAGCCCAGAGCTCAGACCTGAACAATGAAATGCTAATCTGATTCATTGCAGCCAGCAATTTAAAAAAAAACCATCCCAGAAGTCACCTCTTCTGCAAACATACCCATCTAAAAGGGATATTAGTCGATGCTTTTGCAAAGAAATGCCAAGACAAGGCTGCTTTTGTTATAAGAAAGATGTCCCTGTGACAGGCAGCTGCTGCTCTGTGCCATGCACAGGACTGAGACAGGAATTACCTCTCAGGGAAACAGCTCAGGAACCAGTATTTGGGATGTATATCATCAGGCTGGTGAAATGAAAAGGGTCTCCAGCATTTCAGAGAGCAGGGAACAATTGCTGATACAACATCTTAGCTGGAAGATAGCCTCCTTAAAAGTAGAAGTAAGGAGAGGAAAACTCACTGGAGGGCTCGTAGAGACAGCTTACGTGAAGGAACTGAAAATGAGCAGAAGGGTTGATAAAAGACACAGAGGTTTTACACAATAGCATATTCTCCTATAAACCACCTAATTCTTCTACTTGGTATTCATCACTGTCAGAAGCCTTTATAGCAGTGAATGAAGGTTTTATGCTTAGCCTCATTATCAGCTCAATGACAGAGGGCAAGCCATGCACATGAAGTTCAGTACCGGAGATATGTTGCCAAAATACTGCAATTTGACAGCATTTAGATAAACAAATGAGGGGCAGAGCGAGTGTGTGAAGTGACCTCTGCAGCATTCACGGGATATGTTGCCACTTGTTCTGAAAAATGTATTCAAGTCGCTATAGATTTGCTTGGGTGGAATGAGAAAACATTGATTTAAAAAAAAAAAAGCAAACCTTGAGCAAGACAGAGGTTTACTCTCATTTTCTTTCAAGTTGTTTCTCTCTCTGTACCCCTGTTCTTTGTTTACTATTATGCTTCCCATAGACCCCAACATTCCAGCAAGGCTTCTTGGGCTTGATCCTGAGCAACTGGGCTTGCCACTGCATTCCTGGTGCCTGATTTGCCAGGACAGGTTGTGTGTGACCTGTCACTTTGAGGTGTGAAGAGTTCAAAAAGAACTAAAATCCCATGTGAAATGATAACCTATCAGTGCTGCAGACTGTAGGAATGTGCTTTTCCCTATTCCAGCTATACCACGGCGGGGGTGGGGTGGCGGGGAGAAACCCTCTTTAAAGATTTTGCGTCCTCATCCTTCCCCCTTGAGAAAGCTGATCTTTTGGTTTTGATTTTCTGTAATATTTACACCAAGGATTACATTTGCCTGTTTCCTGTCAACTCTTTCTCCCAGTGCTCGAACAAAACACACTTGAAGAGCAGACAATGCTGCCTTGCAGAGGACTCCATTTCCCAGTTTCTTACAGAGGTTTTAATGATGCAGCGAAAGCCAGACACCCGAGAAATCAAACCAAATGAATTGTAACACTTTCTGAAAAGCAAGATTACGCCACAATGGGGTTTCAATCACCTCCGGGAGAATGTTTGTCTGAAATCAGGCCTTCCTCAGATTATACACAGCTGTTGAGCTGCCTAATGCTTTCACAGTTTCCCTATGTTGAAGGAAAACCTTGGTGGCATGGGATCACCATCAATCTCAATACCTCATACAAAGTGGAGTCACTAAAGTCTCATTTGCAGCCCCTTTTCTTTTTGGCCTATACACAAACTTTCCTGCTCATTTGAAGAGAATTATGTGGGCTTAATAAAGTGTGGCACCTTATTGGTAGCACAGTGCCCAATCAATGAAATGTGCAGATGTGATGTGAAATGATGGGGTGATGCTGTTGTGAAGAATACAAATCAGGGTGACGGCTATTATTTGTACCCAAAAGAAGTTATTTGGTACTCAATTATCCCTTTCACAGTAATTGTGGTGCACCAGATGGTTACAATGCAGAAGAGTTTTCCATGACCATAACATTTCTTCTGAGCATCTTTTCTTCTTCTCTAATTCACCATACAACGATTAGTTTCTTATTGGGTGTTTATTGAAATGAGGGGGGATCAGTAACAGATTTAGTGCATCAAGGAACAAAAGGGAGGGGAGACCCATGAATTAAAATAAGAGACCGCAGCTTGCTCTGCTGTTTTTCAGAGGCCTTGAAATAGTCGCCTTGCAGCTTATCTACAATGACCTTCCCTCCCCTCCTTTCTCTTGCCTCCTTCTCTCCCCACATCCAGGAGATGTAAAGTTTTTCAAACCTGACCGGCTGCTGTGCCGTCTGTCAAAGCCCTTCCAGCCAAGTGAGCAGTTTTTCATTTAATTCACTGAGTTGTCCTCAATAAAATTAATTCCTTCTCATCGGCACCATTGAAGTGGCGAATCGGAACAAAACCAAACGAGGCTGTGAATATAGTGCTGGTCATTAACTAGGGGCACTGACTCCATCATCTGTTCATCCCTTTCGCTCATTGAGGTGTTTGCAATATAAAAGGAAAAGCAAAGCCAGTGGGGAGAAAGCGAGAAGAGAAAAGCCTAAGGAGCCTTGTTTTCAGCTCGACAAAATCAGCTTATTTCCACTGCAGCCAAGAAAGCAACAGCCATTTATACCAGAGGGATCTGGCCCTTGGCTTGGCACTGTTCTAAAGCTCTTGCCCATCACTTCTGTGAATCAGTTGGCAGGAGGCTGGGCAAAGCTTTCTGAGCACGGCTGCTCTGCGTGTACACAGCAAGGGGAGCAACTTGGCACTTTGCAGCCACATGCTACCCATTTTTGTGTTTCAGCCTTCCTTTTTGGGGAAGAAAACTTTCTGCCTGGGCTCAGGAGAAAGTCCTTCAGACAGCAGCTGTCTTGGGCTTTTACTCCATGCCTGGCAGCACTCGGAGAGCCCTGTGCTTATGGCAGAAGGGGAAGTGTGCTGAAAATCACAGAGTCATTAATGTTAGAAAGGACCTCTAAGATGGAGTCCAACCTTTGACCCAGCACTGTCACGTTCGCCACTAAACCACGTCCCTAAATGTCACATCTACACATCTTTTACCACTTCCAATAATGGAGATTCCACCACTTCCCTGAGCACCTCGCTTCAATGCCTACCCTTTCAATACAAGCTTCAATACAAGCTACCCTTTCAGTGAAGACATTTTCCCTAATATCCAATCTAAACCTCCCCTGGTGCAACTTGATGCCATTTCCTCTCATTCTGTCTGTCCTTAGCTGGCAGAAGAGGCAAACCCTCAACCTTGCTGCAGTGTCCTTTCAGGCAGTTGTCAAGAGCAATAATGTCCTCCCTTATGCCTTGGCCTTTACCCTTGGCAACCTTCACTTCCTAACATCTTTTTCCTCCTGTGCCCAGCAGTGTCCTGCACTCCTGGACTGTCCCAGTGCTGGATAAGGAGCAAGTAGGCTTTGGATTTAGCATACCTGTTGTTATGGTTACATTTATTTGCTAAATGATGCTGGCATTGGGAGTCGCCCATTCAGGACTTTCACGACCAAGACAATGGCAGAGTTCTGGTGGCGTCTGCTCGAAACCTGATCGTGTGGCTCCAGAGGCTGGCAACCACATCCTACTTGGGGTTAACCAAATAAAACTATGATTTGGTTTAGTGCTGCTAGCTTTGAGGAAATGATGGTTATGAAATTTGGGCCAGAGTTTATGTTTACTTAAACTACGGCTGCCACGAGACAGAGTCCATCTTTCCTAACAAAGGAAAACCATGGATAAAAAGTGCCTCTTTTAATAACATTTTTCAAAGGTGCTTTCCAACTTTAAGACACAGATCCTACACTGCCACTTGTGTTCTGAAGCCTGGATTAAAATGACAGCAAGCTGCAACCCACAAGCTCAAGCCGTGCTTTGCAAACTGTTTATTATTTGCAAATACGTTGTTTGATGACATGTATTGTACAGATCTCATTTCAACCCTGTCTTTTCTTTAATAAACAAAACATGTTGTACCAGCAGAGCTATAACCAAGTGATGACAATAGCTGGTTTTCAGTCCATGTACAGATCAGAAAGACAACTTTTTTTTTTCTCCCAAAACAACAAGAAAATGGGGAAAAAAAAAAAGAATAATCCCAAATCTGGTTTCTTGACCACTACTGAATAAGCAGGAGCAGATTTTTAAAGGCAAGTAAGGGTATCACCATTCCTACCTACTACTGTTTTAATCAGGATGCTTAATGCTCATCTAGGAATTGAATGCTTCCCTAAAATGGCCGAGCTCAGATACAACATACATAAGCTAAGACACTTCATGCCTGTATTACAAGAAAGATGAGGAAACAGAAGGCTGAGAGGAATGGTTTCAGACATATTTTCTTCCTTTTTTTGGTACAAGCCTGCTGTGGTAACTTTGATCCTCAGAACCCTGTTTTCCAACTCGGTTACATTCTGTTCTGAGTGAGATAGAGCCTTTTTTTCCTGTTTTCATCTAGCTCAGGTATAATACTATGCATTGTCAGACCCATGTCTCAACAGCCTGTTGGGAAGAGACCAGAGACAGACCTTCTCCAGTACATCCCTGATCTGGCCAGGTTTATGGGTTGTAGGTTATGAGAGCTTTGATGCAGACCTGGTTTGCCACCATCAGAAGCCCTGATTCAAGTCGTCTCCTCTGAATTATTGGCCTTTCATTACCTACAACAAACAGTCGTATATTTCCTGTCATGCCTTTTGGGCAGATCCCTTCGAGGCACGCAGGGAAGCAGCTACAGAGCAGAGACACATTAGTGCTCTCAAAAAGCAGAATGGAACTTTTCTCCAGGGATCAGTGGATTAAAACCAATATAATCTGTTACGTTAGGTGGAGCATAAAACACTGCCCTCACTTCAGTGAATGCAAACCTTTCACTGACCTCAATTTCACACAGTGCTTTCTATTCTGTACCTCAATATCATCACAATCCAGAGATGTAATGATGGGAGTTCAGATTCTTCCTCAAACCAGACTACAACTAAGGGAATTTTATCACAGCTTTCCTGACCATTATTTTTGCAAATGGGATTCCCATTAGTCCAAGGGAATTGCAGTCGGCACCCTCTTAAGTAAACTCTAGGATAACTCCACAGGGCACACTGGAGTACATATTTTCTAACACATTATAGAAGGGATTCTCTGTCATCAGAGCTTCAGGGCGATTTTTGAGATTGATTTTAATGAGAGGTGCCTAAATATCTCTGAGGAACTCAGTCTTACAGATAACACCATGAGACAAGGCAAAGAGAGGACACCAAGAGGGCCAGAGCCATGAAAATCCCTGGGCTGCCAGTGGGTGTGTGCCCACACACTTCAGCAGCTTCCCCAGGGATGCCAGGGAGAAGTCTGGGCTCAGGTGTGCACAAAACCACTACCAGGCATTATCACAGGGCCATGACTGCTCGTCTCATGATGCTGTTTCTTGGATGTTTTAACCCTTCTTTCTTTGCAGAAATTGTTTTGGTGAGTTTGTAGTCTCAGATTTCCACTCAGACTTGCCTTATTACAGCAAAATACAACCCCCCAATATTTATGATGTTCTTTTGTCTCCCAAGCACACAGAAAAATTTCTTCCCATACATTTTATTTTGATCTTATCTAGGGCTACAGCCTCTTATTTCATGCAGGTCTCTTATTTTGGTTCTTTAGTAGGAATAAACCCATGCAAAAATATGTGTGATGAAGCCTTAAAACCCCTGAGACCTACTCAGTGTCAAACTCTGCTATGAACTTGAAAGTACAAAGGAATGTCTCATTAGTGGACATTTATATATCATCTGCATAATGACTCTTTTTCTATTCCCTCTCCCTTTTCTATGCCTTTTATCATTTGACCTTGGCCATACATTGACTGCCAGAGGTCAGTTACATGATCAAGATTTGGATGAGAACATTACAGTGTACTCTATGGAGAATCTAAATATATAGTTGCCATTGACTCCATGAAAAGCCTTTTTCCATATTTCAGGAAAGAGTTGAAATGAAGATTAGATTTAATGTTCATCAGGGTAAAGGTCAAAACCAGTCATATCTCTTTATATCTATTAATTAATTATAAACTTGATCTGGTTAGGTGGAGTCCTTTCAGTTACAGAGGGTTCTGTGCCTTTGAAAAGTTATTTTCAAAACCAATAACAATAGGTATTTGTGTTGATTTATGGACAATATTGTGTGTATCCATCTGGGTTTTCTTCTATAGGCAAAATTCAAAGAGTGTAAATACTCAGAGTTGAATTAAAACTAAAGGAAATATGGCTTTGTTCCAAATCACATACTCTTCAAACTAAGAGCCAAGCAGGTACTTCTTTTACAATACCACCTTTCCTCAAACAAATGGTTTTTCCAAAGTATGTCACCCCCAAACCCAAAAATATTTAGGTAGGAAAGTAGAAAGAGTAGCATTTAACCCCCAAAGTTTGTGTACTTTCACCACGGTCATATAAATATTTGTGAGGCCAGGTATTTGTTTAGGATAAGCTTTTTTCACTGCAAGGCATGGAACTGATTTGCACCTCTCGTCCTAAACATAAAGTCCAGATTACTAAAACTTTCACTTAAACCTGCAGGACCCAAAAGACTTTCCAGGAGACTTGGGGAGAGGTTCCCACAGGACAAGAGAGGGATGAGATTTGATGAGCAGCTAGCAAGGAAAATGCCCCTAAACATCTCCAACTGTCTCCCCTGTGGTGTTCTACAAAACCAGTTTTAAAAAGTCTCGGAAGAAAAGAAAAATCCTATGATGACTTTGTTTGGAGCAGAAAACGTGATATTTCCTTTCTCAAATTAATTTTCTTTTCAAAATATACTTAAGACTACGTACATTACAAATAGATCAACAGATGTAAGCAGAGTGTGCCCGGAGGCTCACACGCTGCAGTGCCCACGTCCCTGGGGTCGGGCTCTGTCCACGGCTCTGGGAGCTCCGTGGGGTTGGGGTCACACAACCCCATAAACAGCCTTAACACACCCTGCGGGGTTTATCTCCCTGCTGCAGCTACTTTGTGTAGGGAATAATGATGCAGGAATGGGATGGTTGGCGAGGACAGCCCTCCTGAGCTCAATCCCACCATACAATGCTCTGAAAAAGAACTTTGCACATCATCTTGCTCTCCTTCAGGGACGGGAAAGGAAGGACACAGTCTGAATGTCTTGTCCCCGCTCTCTTAACTAAATACATTTGATCTGCTGCAATTAAGGCCCCTTTGCATCAGGCAGCGTTTCCTTGAAGACTGCTTGGCCTTCAAAAATTTCCCAAAGTTTCAAAATTTCATGTGACGTGAGAACCTCCGTGGCTGATAAAATTGTTTGTTGAGGTTGGCAGCGCCGAACATCTCTACTCCTCGGAGCTTCCCTCCTTTGCGTCTCCCTCCTCCACCCCCCAGCTTTCCCTGCCCTTGCTCGGCATCCTCTGCTCCCAGATTCCAGCTGCTGCCCCCATGCCACCCGGTGTTTTCCAGCAGGGCTGGGGAGGGGGGACACTTCTTGATGCACTGCAGATGTGGGCTCCTAGTGGCGCTTTCACATGGAACTCAAATTGCTTGCGAAGGTTTAACCCTGTGACTAAATTCTCAAACCTGCAAACTGTAAGCAAAGCCAGTGCTCCCATCTAGGCTGGAAAGGGTAAGTTAATGAAAGAAACCCCCACCCCAGCAATTCACAGGATGCATGAAAAGAAACCTAAACCCCCCACATTCTCAATGCTAATTAAGCAATAATGATCAAGGCACAGAGTATTTCCTGGGGATTAATAACTAACTGGGAGGAGATGATGACCCCAGACAGTCATTAATCCTCAGGAAATGCCCTGAATCGAAGTTGTTATTGCTAGTTCAGGCTAAATATGTGAGAAAACAGATTTTTTTAAAGTCCTTCTTGCTGGAGGTTTTTCCAGTATGTTTTCTCTTTGGTTGGGATTATGAACCCCCTGGAGTAGGACCTCTCAGACCCATCAGTCACCCAGATAGCACAACATACTCTTCCAGACTTCAGCATGATAAGAAATAAATATTAAATCATAGTTTCTTAACTAGACCTTTCTGCATATGCCTCTTGCTGTTCTCTAGGCATTCAAAGCCTGAGCCTGAACAGGGTAAAGCTGTGTCAGCTCCCACTGAACTCGGTGAGGAGCTCACAGTGCCTGGGACCCCACAGTTCTGCACCCTCTGAGACCCTTCTTGTCTAACCAGCACCGATGCCGCGGAGCTCGTTGTTTCTGGATAGAGGCCCTGACTTCAGGAGGTGCTTGATTTCAAGCACATGCTTAAGTTTAGGCAAACGTATGCTCGACTGAAATGATTTAACAGATGATGTGAAATAACCAGGAACATTTTGCAAACTGTTGCTTGTAAAGAAGACCCCAAGACACACACACTTATAGGAATTCTTATGCGAAAGGAAGAGAAAGCTCCGGCCATCACATCATGAGTCTGTCCCCCCCTTCCCTCACATTTTCAGGTCTGCTTAAGAAGGATTTGGCTTCTGCAACAAAAAAGAAGTTGAACAAAAACTTCCTCATTATCATTTGCAGTCCCTCAATCTTTCTGAAAGCAGAGATTTTTGTATGTCATTAACTAGTCCTTCAGCTTTGAAAGGGAAACCAAGCAAAGAGAAGAGAAAATAAAATTAGTTTCATCTACGTTAATTTTCCCAGTCAGGTTTAAAAAGAGAGCATGAAAGCAATAATATAAATAATGAAAGGTAACCTTGCTTTCCTAAAATCTTTGCTGTCTAAATGTTATAAAGATTAATAATGGTAGGGAAACAAATATGTGGTACACATTTACAAGTGTATACATGTGATGTGTGTTTATTGACAACAGTTTGAGTTCCAAGCATCATTCTCCCAGCTCCTCTGTGTCACTGCTTGTCAAGAAAACCCAAGACCCCGAAGGATGGAAAGAAAGGTCTGATAACAATAAGCCTTGCCTGAGTTCAACTCCTACATTAATTTGGAACCATGGAAAGCATTCAGCACCTAACAGGATTAAACTAAGGAAAAGACTTAAAAGAATATAGTTAAAATTCAGCTCAGGAAAAATCTTATTTTTATATATATATATTATCTAATCATGAGAAGAAAAAATGAGAAGTCAGAGCAATATACAAGCTACAGAAAGTTCTTAAACTAATGAACAGCCAGATGAATTAGCAAACCCCACTTTAACAGGATCTCTGCTTTATCCTCCACATAAATCTCCTCACTCTGCAGCAACACCAGCCCCTAGTGTTAATAACACAGTGTCAGCAATCTTGGTACGATTTATGTAGGAAAACTACACCAAAAATTGCCTGGTCATTATACATTCCTTTGGAATCAATGAAACACCATAAATCTTTAAATACATTTGGGCTTATATGATTCAGACATACTCCCTAGGTGTACCCTGACATTCATTAGAGGACACTTAAGTTTGGTGTGGCAGAGAAAAACATATAATAAGGTCTCTGTTACATTATGGTTTTTTTTAACAGAGTACATACAGAGATTATTGCAAGAGCAGGTTTGGGAGAACTGTTTGTCCGCTGGAAATTAATAACTATTCCAAACCAGACCCAAACTCTACTGCTCCTCCATACCATGAGAGCAGTCCCTTGGTCTAAAGTTTCACATTGGCCTATTTCTCCTTAGCTGGGCTAAGGTGGCATCGAGGGGCTATCGTCTGTCCAAATATCAGCAGGAGAAACAATTGACAAAGCCACCACTTGAGAATGTTGAGTAAACTGGGTAAAAAGCAGTGAAAGAAGTTAATGTGCAACCTGGCACACAGCACCAGCCCAATCCGTGAGAACCACTTCTGTGATAATTGGTCCCTCACAATATCTTCTGCTCTGTAAAACATTGTCTTGGGCTTGTCTTTCAGCACAGGAACGGATCTCTTTGAGGTGCAATGAAACAAACACCCACCTGAAAGCCCCCTCCAGCTGACAGGGGAGGAATTCAGGTGGGAAAGCCTGCGATTTCTGAACAGCTACAAACAGTTTCAGGTAACTCCAGACTCACCCAGGGTCAGTAGAAAAAAGCAAACCTCTTTTTGAAAGAGGAAGAAACACATTTATACTCAGCCAGCAATAGACAGAAATTAGTAACCTCTGGGACTCAAAGTATCTCTCTCTCTCTCTCCACTTTTCTCCTCCCTGTTGTCCAACCTTAAAAAAAAAATCCTTATTGTGCTGGCATTACCAAGGGAAGAAATGCTACACCAGGAATTAGAAGAGGAACAGGGAAAATTAACAAAGATGGTCTGTCCACAAAGGAGGAACCCAGGCAGCAGAAAGAGCAGAATATGAGAACAGATTATGAAACATCTTGTAATGCAGGTGTTTCACAGGGCACCTGAGCTTCCCCCAGTCCTGCTGTACATACATATGTATATATACACACACACATACATGCATCTACAAGATTTTCAGAGTCGGGGGAGTGGGAGACAATAACTAAAACCAAAACTAGTGATGCATCACCACATTATGCTCATATTTGTTCATCTACAAAGGCATTTTGAGAGCACTACTGTGCAGAAGGAAAAGTGCAAATCACCATCTGAACCCTACCCCAAAACGAAAGGTGATGCAAAAGCGTTGAGCAGAGGGGAAAAATTCACCCTATAAGGGAAATCATTTTACTTTCTAAAGATGGTTCACTCTGAATTTGTAAAGTGACCTAGGAGACCGTTCTAAACTGGGATCTTCTTGAGAGAAAGGGTCTGATTTGTAGCTACTGGAAAATATGAAATCTGTGTATGTTTTGGCACATCTTTGGATTCTCAAGAGTCAAGAGACAGGCCTCTGTGTTCTTTAATGATTCAGAGAGTGGCAGTCAGTCCTTACAAAGTGAGAGGACTCAGTGTTTGTAGAGCAAATACAATTTTCTTTATGAGAGAAAATTTCCCATAGTGGAATCTGTTCTTTTTTGTGTTGCTTTAAAAAATTGTGATCCACGTTCAGGCTTGTTGCTAGAGCAACAAACCTGTGGGCAAATGCTGCTCTCAAGAGAGATGTTCACTAGCAGGCCAGGTGTTCTTTTGTATGGATCTGGGCTCTGTCATATTAACAACTGCGGATGAATCATGACAAATTTCCCTCAGAGTTCACTAAAGCCCATGATAGCCATAATTTCCTACTCAGCTCGTACTAAATCAATCCCTATACCCTCAAAAGCACCATCCTTTTCATAAGTACTCACATACTGACTGGTCTGTCAATGGGTCAATGGAAAAGTTAAAGGAAAAAGTGAGTGTTTGGTATCCAAGATTAATAATAACCAGTGTGGGATTTCCTCTAATGAGATCACCCAGTGTCTCACAAAAACAGCAATATCACAGCCAGAACAACTAATGGAGAGATGAGAGAGATAAAAAGACAGCACAGAGACGAGACTAAAACTAGCTCCCCTGTAAATAAGGCCTGTATATCCTGCTCTTATGCTTCATAGTGAATTGTGCAAAGAACAAAGCAAAGTCTGCTATACCTGGACTCCTCTGAGGCACTAGGAAGGAACAAGAAGGTCCTCATTTGAGTACACATGTCCACGTGTGGATGAAAAGGGCTCCCAGGGAAGAGAACACTCTTGTGCTGCACAGATTCCAGGTCTCCCATGCAGCTGTAGACCAGAACCCCCCTTTTGTACTATCTTCAGGCAGATATCTAATTGGACAAATAAGAGGTCCTAGAAGTGAGTTCAGATGCTGGAACCATGAGCATCCATGGTACCTAATCACATTTGACTCCCTGATCATATTCAGAATCCTCCAAGAGCTGCCCCTGGACCATATCCAGGCACAGACTAGCAACATTGCCCTTGGGGCACTGCTCTCAAAGCAGCAGACACAAGACATGGTTTGACCACCTCAACATCTCTGCAGAACTACCCCAGCAAGCTTTGCCCCTCAGGCGGTCCCCCAAGCCCCTGTGCCATAGCCCTGTGCACGTATCACCAGTTTCCTGCTGTCACAGTAACCCCTGTGACAGCTCCAAAACAGCATCACTGTGTTTCAAGCACTTGATGCCAGGGAAAACACTCAGTTCTGTAGTGCCCTCCAGGAACTCCACAGGGGTCAGATGAATCCCAGTCCAGAATACCATGGAGCAGCAACACAAGCCTGCTCTGAACAAGGGGTTAGCATCAACCAGTGTGTGCCACTTTGCTTTGGGCACATGGGCCACTCTTTGCATCTCTTGTGTTTAGAGACAGAAACAGCAAAGGAGAATTGAGGCCTCTGAAATAAAAAAAAGCTGTGGGTTTAGTCTCCATAATCTGCTTTTATTTGGCCTTCAGTTGCCATGCTGGGGATTTCCCTTGCTCTGCCTTTCACTTGCTCTCCCTTTAACTGAACCAGGAAAGGCTCAGAGGAAAAACAGGCAACTTTCTGCCCAAAGGACAGCAGTTCTTGCAAGCAGAACATTGCTGCAGCAGAATCGTGTCTGTCCTCAGGCAGAGCCTGAATAAAATTACCCCGCTGCTTCTGGATGGTGTAAGTCCATGGACTTACTCCTGATTTACCACGACCTAGAGAAAACTTGGCCCTCCTTTTCTTGCAAGAGGAATTTTGTTAGTGAACTGAATCCAGAGGAATTCAAGATTGTTTTAGGCTTTGCCTATAGGTGAGGTGGTCAAATGCTGTAAGAGTCAGTAAGAAAACCCTAACTTTCTGTACCCTTTCCCAATCACATGGAGTACTCAGCAGATGGAGTGGCACAGAGATACACATCTGGAATGCAGGTGCTCCACCAGATTCTTGGTGGCACTCCAGAAGCTGGGTTTCTCTGTAGGCACCCTCCACTGCCTACTGCCAAGAAAGAGGTTTGTCCTAATTGGCATTAAAAATAGCAGCAATACCTCCTCCCCGCTAACAAACCTAAGGCTGGAGTCAGTCATACACATCACATTGAGGCATAAAGAGACCACCCTCCTCTTCATGTGCTTGGCAGACGCTACACAGTGGTGGATACCAGGGCCACTACCAGTTGCAAGTCCTTTGTCAGTGCTTCAGCTGAGCCTATTTTTTATTCCTCAGCAGCTGGGGGTGGAGGGGGAGGAACAACAGAGGAGAGCAACAATGACTTCTTGAGACTTGAATTTACTCAGTTTTGCTGGTAGCTTTGCAAATCTGACCATCATCTGGCGTGCTGATGAAGGGTCATGTTTCTGCAAGGGAGAGAGAGGAGTTTACTAGGAGCCCTTTTGGCCAGGGTAACTCTAAATATAGCCATGCTAAATAAACACCTCTCTAGGACACAGGCTCCATCAATCCATCTGGCCACATACCCTGTTGGAGCTGGGCTAAGCAGCTCTCGTGCTCTACCAGGACAGACATGTGTGTACCTTCTAGGCAAGGCAAAAGTTTATGCCCATGCTCTGTGCTGCATTCCAGCCACCCCTTAAACACAGGTCCCCCTGAAAACATGCCACAGTACTGCAAAGAAAGCACAAGGAAAAAGGGAATTGAGTTGTTTACATGAAACAAGAAGTTTATAACTGATTGCTAATCCATATTTAAGAGTAACTTTTTTTTTGACCCCAGTTAAATTTTTATGTCCAAAGTTGAGATTAAAAACACAGGGTTTCTTATTTTAAAACTTCAAACAAGCTACATAAACCCCACCATGAATATCTGGAAGGCTCCATCTGAAGGTCTCTGCCCAAAAACCAGACTTGCCTCAAGCAAAGAGTGGGGTATTTGATTGAAAAGAACTTGTGGCATCCTGCTACTGCTTTACTTACATAACACCTTTCAGAATCTAGCTGCATAAAAGGCTAATTCATTAAAAAAATCACTGAAGTTTTAATATTAGGATCAATTAATCTTTTCAAATTGTTGTGTTGTTACAAAATATATAATAACTATACATATTTTTAATAACAAAACTGTAGAAATCTTCTTTCCTCCACTCCCAAGTTCCCAAGCACCATGGAAGAAGAATGATCCAGCTTTTAAGGCACTCACCCAAGTATTAAGAAACCATGTCAGAGATATCCTGCATTACACCAATTTAAAACATCAGCTGTAGGTTCCTGAGTTACTTCTCACAGTTACTATGGAGGGTGAATTCAAAATTTGCATTCATTAAGTAAATTGGATGTCCCAGAAGCAAAGGTAGTTGGGATGCCCGAGTTCAGCATCATGACAGAGAGGTCTTATTTTTTCCTTTATTCCAAAAAGTAATTGTTGCCATAGTGGTAAATTACTTAAATGAAAATGGTTTTATCCTCATAAAACTGTGAAAGCCTGAAGTATCATTGATCACAAAAGGAGCAAAGAGATGAAGATCTTAACATCACAATAAATTTTGCTCCGAATAAACGAAGAGCCACAGGATGTTCCTATTGAAAGCTTGTCAAAAATAGAAAGCAGAGCCCAAACTGTTTGTTGATTTTTTAGAAAAAGAAAGAGCTAGAAAACTAAATTTAAGTTCTTATGTCAAGATTTAGTTTCTCAAATGCCCAATAAATCTCAATTTTTCCCACACCACTCTACTATAACTGCTGTACAGCAGGCACCCGTGAGAGGTCTGCAGCACCTTGGCTTTCCTGAGAGGATGGAAATTGCAGTGGGGACAAAGGAAGTTGTGTTAATTTTTGTCACTTCAGAATGATCCTTTGAGGAAGTTCAGTCAGGTTGGCATGGCTGGATCACAGCTGATCCTTTCTGTCAATCCCAGGTGACCTGGGTAAGGACAGTGGCAGGGTACCCGATGAGGGGGCATAAAAAGGATGGGGAATCAGTCTGTCTTCTCAGGGGTCTGAACAAAAGGAGTGTTTGCTTTCTGTGAGTACCAGCTGAGACACTGAGGGTTGAAAGCAGGTCGTTTCACCTCATGGCATTAGTGATGGAGGGTTTTGAGAATGCTGTCTCTTGACCCTTCTGTTAGTGCAAAGCTCACGAAGACTTCCATGTTCTCCAAGGTCTCCCTTTCTCTTGGCACAGACTGAAACCACGCACCATCCCACAAACGTGTGCCACTTCAGGCACTTAGAGGTTTACGATTCCAGGCTGTGATCATTTACTGACTTTGACATTTATGACAAGTGCTTTATCCACAGAACTGAAATCTCATGGTGACT